>JAOTQG010092831.1:0-13679 GCA_025631175.1 Iris virginica
AGAGAGAGAGAGAGATAGAGAGAGAGAGAGAGAGAGAGAGAGAGAGAGAGAGAGAGATTTACAAGCATTTCAAAATTTTGACAAAAGTAGACACATTTCTTGAGCTTATTTTAGGATTTTACTAATAACATGAGAATACGTTTCAGTTTTGAGAATGCTGACAAATCAAGGCTTAGAGCTTGCCTAGGTGAAAGATCCATTTGTACTTCTGATTTAAGCATTTAGCAGTGTTCTAATTTTCGTTGGTTGGTGTTAATTTTGGTAGATTTGACTACCTGAGGACTTTTACTTTATGGCCTTGTCATCATGATTTTAGGATCTTTAATTCACCTCTGATTATGTAGTTGTTGATTTTTCAAAAGCTTGCTAGTACAGATGAGGGTTTATCATAAGCTACCTTTCCATATTCGGTGCTCTTCTTTTTATTGATTTTATGTTGTTTTATTGATGGTGATTTCCATAGTAAGCACTAATTAATGACATTCTTAATAATCTTTTGTGCTACTGGTTGAATGTTGATACAGCTTAGCTAAAATAAAACATATCATTTCCACTAGGGTGGCTCATTAATTTGGCTCTATTATTCATTTCAGCTTTATATATCATGACTTATGAGATAAATCTTATCTGCGGCATCTTTTTCAATTATATGAGTTACTAGCTTTGTTTTGTTTTGGTATCTTGTGAAATATATGATTGATTTGATATTTGCTGGCTCTTATATCTCTCCTAATCTCATTATTTAGGTGGAAGCTGCAGGAGTTGGCAAGGTTAGGCATAAGAGATTGGTAAATCTGATTGGATGTTGTGCTGAGGGTGATGAGCGTCTATTGGTGGCTGAGTACATGCCCAATGATACACTCTCAAAGCATCTCTTTCACTGTATGACTTTTCTGTCTTTTTCAATATGTTATTCAATTATTTCAAAACGTACCGTGGAACTGTGCTATGTGCGTGTGTATGTCCGTGTGTTTTCCTTATGGTTAACCCCTGTACTACGTTCATATGAACAAAAAGAGCCTGCATAACACACGCACGTAGAAATGGGTAATGAATGTGAAACAATTGCACATTGTGCAATTGTGCTACATTCTTAAGTAATGGGTAATAAATGTGTGAAAGGGAAAAAGATGAAAATTGCTACATGAAATTGCGCTACTTGCTTTTCCCTTCACTCCAGCTCAATCTTAAACAGTGCTTTTAGTGCTCAGTGTTCCACACTAATGATAGCATTTGAGACCCACTTTGGCGCTGGTTTCATCTAACTTCAAGCTGTTAATACTATTAAAGATCTGAAGAACTGTGGGGTTAATCTCAAAGCTTTCATGATCTAGAGATTCCTGGCACTTGCTGGGTAAACAATTTGCCTATGAAATGTACTTAAAATGTGATTAAAGAGCTGGAAACAAAGAGACAGCTATAGTAATGGTTCAGTAACCTCCTACAGAAACTTGTGGGGTGATAAACGATGAACGATCAGCAGGTGGAAAAATACGGGATATTTGCACTTTAATCCAATCCAGTCAAACACCCTGTTGTAATCTTATTTAATACTCTTATTTCTGTCAAGCAACAATTAATTTTTTGTACCACAGAAAAGAGACCACATGGCTAAGCACAAACATCTGGTCGGCAAATATCCACCCATTTCCTTTTTAACTTTGCAAAACCAGCTACATGCTTTGAAGTTACTTATTTCGTTGGGGTTCAAAGCTAGGTTATGATCCGAACGATTCCCTTTGCCTTTGAATTATCAGTTGATTATGAATATAGAAAGTAAACAAATACCATTGTCCTGAGTTACATATTCTACCTTTACTCCTGTAACTAGGATAATTACATTCTTTGTAAGTTTAGAATTTTTTTTTTTTCATTCTGTTCTAAATGAAATAGATGCAGTTGATCATTCATTTTACTTTTGACATCTCTTTATATGTTGGCATAAACCTTAATTGTTTGTTGCAGGGGACAAACAGCCTCTGCCATGGGAAATGCGTGTGAGAGTGGCATACCATATTGCACAAGCTCTTGAACATTGCAATGTGGAGAATCGGAAAATCTATCATGATTTGAATGCATACAGAGTTCTATTTGATGAGGTGCTCATTTTACAAGAAAGTATTTGCAAAGGGAGTTAATTGCATCTGATTCTAAGTAGTATTATCTCCTACATTTTAGTTGTTAAATAAAGCATACTACTTGGTGCATTACCAGATGAATTTGTAGGTTATTTGGCATGCAGGGAATCTCACTTAGTATTGCTCACTGACTAGGGCTAGAAAAGATTCCTGCAGCTCAAATTTCATTAACGTAAGTGAGTTTGGTAAATATAAGAATGAAAATTTATTTATAATATGCTTTATGTATATATCCATGAATCTGACATATGATGCTCCCAAACAATAAATGCTATTTCATTCCTAACACAAAACAGAGTTAGTGAATGCAATATTTTTTCTCTAACAAGTTTGTTCATAATAACAGCAGTGGAAAATTGGCACTATAAACAGCTTTAAGGAGTTGTTTTGCAAAACCTGATATGTGAACATTGCTAGATAATCATGGGAAAGCAATAGAATGAATATCTACCTCTAGAATGGGGGAACTGGCTTCTCACCAAATGAACTCAAAATGAACACAAGAGAATTAGTTTTGGTGATGTTCGTCTGAGTGATTCAAATTACTATGCAAAGTTATGTATTATAATTTGTTGCTGTGTTGGTTATAAATGCTAGTCATTGTGTGAGATTCAGATTTCATCTAAAACAAAATTTTAGCAAAGTTCAGCTATAGTTTAAAACTTCAATGATATTCAAAACAACGCAAGTGCAAGCCATGGAGGTGCTCCGAAAGGAAGAGAAGCTTGGTGAAATGAAGAGAAAGAACATAATTGGACAGGATCCCAACACGCCCCCCTTCCATTCTATTCCAAGTTCAATCCTATGAAAGCTTTATCTTTATTCCTGTCAAATTTGTTTCAGTGTGTTGCTGTATAGGTTCATTATTCCCATTCATATATCTATATGTTAGCTCTTTTTTTGTGATATGCACTTCACTAGATTAGCAAATACATTGAAGTCATTGTCTGCTTTGTGAAAAATATTCAGTGTCTGTTTTGAATATTTTCACTGCGGGAGAAGGATTAATGGGATATTTATCAGCATCATTTATCAAACAACATAGTACCTATTTCATGACCATTGTAGTAGTAAAGTGTTCATATAATGACCCCTCTCCTTTTTTGTCATATATACCTGTATTTCATTCTATAATGGCTTCAGCATGTTGAAATGCAATCCTCTTTACTAGAACAGTGTTTTAGTGGTTTGATAAAGTATGCCATTTCAATTTTCTTGTTTAGGCATATTTTGAAAAATTTCAGGTTTTAATCTAAATCCGTTTGAGCTTTTCTTATGCCAGGACGGTGACCCTCGCTTGTCCAGTTTTGGTCTTATGAAAAACAGTCGGGATGGAAAGAGTTATAGTACTAATCTAGCTTACACTCCTCCTGAATTTTTGCGTACAGGTATACACCCATATGTTAGATATTACCATTTAAATGATTGGTATGCTTTTGTCCTGCTTATTTACTTGAAAGTTCAACCTGTGAATTTGTTTTCATTCTGGTTCTGCATTTGAGGCTCCAATTAGGTCTTTTCTTTGTGTGTTACTATCACTATAGCACTATAGTACAAGTATAGATGTAAGGTTTTGTTGAGATGTCAGGTTTTATCTATAGTACAGAAACCAACATCCCAAGTAAGGTAAGTAGGACATGAGTAGTATGTGATATGACAATCACAGTGATAAATTGTCAGGTATGCCCCTATGCTCTAAATGGCATAAACATTGAGGAGTGTCAAGGGTCTTGGCTTGCTCTAGTTTTGCCCATTGCCCTCCTATCTAGAAATGACAAATTTAACCTTAATTTTTGTATTTGTGAAGATCATTTGAACTGTTAACATTTGAGTGGATATGAGGCCTTCGGCCCTCCACATCCCGCACACTTTCTAGAAGGTGGAAAATTTAGGAATTGTGTACAGCAATCAAATGATATCACTATCAATTAGGTTCCTGTATTGTTTTGTTATTTTATCTATACATCTGTTATTTTTTATATTCTTACAGACCTTGTATCTCTTATGAGTAAACTTTATAAAAAAGTATTACTCTATCCCTAAATGAGTGTTCTATTTTGAATTTTTTGGTCAACTTTACTACACTTTCACCAAAATTTTTTTTTTTTTTAATATGAGAAATTGACTTGCTGCCAAATTATAAAAAATCTTATTGATAGTTTACTTAATAATTGTACAAAGGTTGAAATTTTAGAATCTAAAGTACAATGAATATATGCTAAATAGTTATTTTAATAATAAATTAGGTTGACTTTTTAAAAACCATGCAAGACACTCATTTAGGGACAAAGGTAGTAGAAAAAATCTTTGGGTCATACACCCTAGTTCCTCTGGCCCTAATTTAGTCACTTTTGATATTTTCTTTTTGTTCCTAAATGATTGCCACTCTTGGTTGAATCGATAGATAATGATTACCTGGCTTGAAAATTCATTTTCTTGGAATTGGTGCTTTAGCAAAAGTGATTCTGAATTTGGGATGGATTTTGCCTCTCCCCTTCAACGACCAATGGATAATAAAAATCTGGATGGATTTAGTACCGATTATAGCTCTGAATTTTCCCTAGGGGTAGCTTGTAGATGAACTGTTAGAAGTAAATGGATTAATAGGTTAATATTGTATAGCATTTATATCTAGAGGGCTTAGTGTAACATGTATATATGGGTAGAAGTAGTGATGTAAATGTTACTTTCTCATCCAATCAATATACAGAAAAGTTTCCCTCTCTCTCAGATCTACTTTCTCTCTCTAACCTAACTCTTGGGGCAAATCTGACTTGGTATCCAAGCCAAGATTAGAGAGATACCCATGGAAATCTCATAGCACCATCACAACCAGCACAAAAAAGCGAGCCCGGCGTAAAAATTTCAGCTCCAGCCGACGACGCACGCGCCGCCACAGTCGTCCACAGTCCGACGGCAGCGCGTGAGACATCTTTCCGGCGTGATTTTTTCAGGTTCCAGTCGCAATTTCCTCCTGGTTATGGATCTGTAGGTTGCCTTGTGATGTTAGGTGATTTTCTTTGATTTTTTGAGTCCGATCAGTTTCGGGTTGCTAAAGCCTGTCCTGGTTTGAATGTGTTTGTTTTTTGGGTTGGTTTGCTTATTTGCTTCCATGGCTGGAGTAGAAAAGTCCATTCCCATTTGAAACCTAAGGTATACTCTGCATTTTGCTCTCGTTCTCTGATTTCTGTTGGATTTATTGTTGAGATTGTTTGTATTTGAGTTACCATGGCCGAAGAAGTTAAGACCGTTTCCAATGAGTCTAATAGAGGAGCTTATCTCAACTTCGCCCTCTTCATTAGCTCGGTGACATTAAATGGTCGGAAGCTTGCGCTCTATTCAAACCAACATAATGCAACGATTTATTAACAGGAGCTCCAAGCTACCCGAGGAAATCGACCCGAAGTTTGATGATTGGGTATCGGACAATGCCATGGTCAAGAAATGGCTCTATAACTCAACGGACCCTTAAATCCGTAGGAACTATTTGTTTCTCAAAACCGCTCATGAGATTTGGAGTTCGGTAGAGGAAACATACTCATATTTTGGAAATTGTTCCAAGATATATGAGATCGGGTTGAAGCTCGAGCAGATGGTTCAAGATGGTTCAGGATGGCAGGTCATTGGTCGAGTATTACTCTGAGCTTACCAGCTTATGGACCGAATTGGATCATTACCGTGTCTTTAGAGCAGAAAATCCAAAGGATGCTTATGCCTATCAGAGGATAGTTGATGAAGATAAGGTGATTGATTTTCTTGGTGGTCTTGATAGCTATTATGATCCAATCAAGGCTGAGTTGACCGGCAGGATCCCACTTCTTGATGTTAGGGCTGCACATTCTCGTATTTTGGGGGGAGGAAACTCAACGACATGCTATGGGTTCTCATCCAGAAGCGGTCTGCCCAAATTGCTGCTCCCCACCGGCTTCAGCGACATCCTCCGTCGTTGATAGGAGCCAACTTCTGTGTGACCATTGTTAGCGATCAGGGCACACTCGTGATAGATGCTTCCTACTATATCCCCACCTTCGTGGGCATGGTCGTGGTCGTGACAGAGCTCATGAATCAATGGGAAACCGGGGAAACCGTCGGTATACTATTCACCTTTCTGCTTCGGCCGAACCGCATGCATTTGGTACGGATCTTATGGCAGTAGCAACAACATCACCGACTCCATTTGAGATGGCCGCTATTCGTAATTTGATATCCGCTCCTTCCACTTCTTCTCACTTTGTCTACTCAGGTATGACTTTCACATTGACGTCTATACGGTCCTCTAGCTCCTGGATCATTGATTCCGGTGCTTCTAATAATATGACACATTCTTCTAGATTGTTTAGCTCATATATATTTGAACAAGATACATTTCGAGTTGCTGATGGATCCCTTTCACCTATTTTTGGGAAGGGCTATATTCGTTGTTCTCCGAAATTAACCTTAAACTCTGAATTGCATGTTCCTTCCTTTACCTCAAACCTTACATCTGATAAGCGTCTTATCGAATCTCTAAATTGTTCTGTGATAATTTTTCCATCTCACCGTGTTTTTCAGGACATAGTGACCGATTGGTGGGTGTAAAATTCGCAATAGATTGTATGTCTAAGAGAATGGTTTTACATCTCCACATATGGGTCACCAAGTATCTAGTATCTCTACTTTAGAGTCTTTGCATTTATGACATAGACGTTTTGATCACCCCTCCTTTGGTGTTTTAGAACATCTTTCCTAATTTAACTAAACAATGTAGCAGGTGTGATTGTCTTTGTGAACCATGTCAACTGGCAAAGCACGGACGTTCCAGTTATCCTATTAGTAATCAGAGGAGCATGACTCAATTTTCTTATATTCATTATGATGTTTGGGGCCCATTTCGAGATACAAGTCGTTCTGGTTATAGATGATTTGTCACTTTTATCGACTGTTATACACGCCTTACTTGTATTTATTTGCTTCGTCATAAAATGAAGTGTTTGAATGCTTTAAATTATTTCATACTATGATTCATACACAATTTCAGAATATTGTTCAGGTTTTACGTACTGACAATGGTATAGAGTATATTGAGGGTGGTTTTGAGTCTTACTTGTTTTCCAATGGCATCGTTCATCAAATAACTTGTGTCAAAACTTCCTAGCAAAATGGGGTAGCAGGGAGGAAAAATGGTCATCTGTTAGAAGTTGTTAGGTCTCTCATGTTTACTATGCATGTTCCTAATTTTCTATGGGGTGATGCAATTTTAAGTGCATCATACTTAATAAACCGTCTTCCCTCTACAGTAGCTTTGTGTATATTTTTTGACAATATGGAGGGAGAGTTACCATAGAGCGTTTGAGAATAAAGCACTCTCTGCAGATAGACTTAAGGCATCTACACTTCATAAATTATTTTCTATATTGAGGAGTCAATGCCTAGTTCTTTTGAAACCTCTGTGGATTTTGTGCACAGAGTGGATATAGCATAGGTTTTTTTTGGTCATTAATCTTTTTTGTATCTCCTTTGTACATGGGTTATGCCCCCTTTTGACGATGTTTTTAATGAAATCCTTTTGCTTATTAAAAAAGGAACAGAAAAAAGAACATGGTATAAATGATGTGTAGTTATAATGATAGATTATTTAAAAAGGTGATTTAAGCAAACATTTTGGGAGCAGTTCTGATAATGTAAAGCGGTTATCATGGTAAACTTTCATAATGAACATTTGTATTCTGGACCCAGGAGGGTGAATGCATTTGTTTGGATCAAAGTGCATATTGTGTCGAATATCTAACAAACATGGTTAGATTTGCATACAAGTTTTTGTTACTGTCATATTGTTACAATTAAGATTGTTTATCTATGTTCAATGCAAGTGAGTTTAAAATACCAGCATTCTCATATAGACAAGCTTGAACCCCTGATGTTCACATTTGTGGTTCTCTTCCTTAGTTCTGTCTTCCTTACCTTCGAAGCTCAAGTAAGCCTTTGGCACTGGTTAGGCTTTAGGGGACACTAAAAATATTTTGTGGCCGTTTATTTAGCCAACTCTATTTACACATTTTTGAAAATATCATCAGTGGTATATGAAGGGTCATCATCTTCTATTCAGTTCATAACATCTGGTACTTTAACTTTTGCAGGCAGGGTCATTCCAGAGAGTGTAATTTACAGCTATGGAACTGTTCTGCTGGACCTGTTGAGTGGAAAACATATCCCCCCAAGCCATGTACTACATCATCTTACTAAATGCACGAGTCCTCGTTAAAACTTTTATTAAATTTTAGAGTATATTGATGTTAAAGAACTGCAATGACATATTTTTGCAATATATCGTGTGGTACCACTTGTTCAATTGAAAGATATAAATATTGGTGATTTCGATTAATGCAGTAGCCAGTTTTATTCTGCATGCGATGGAAGGAGGGGGGTGGGGTAGGGTTGCATTAGGCTGGGTTCACTAATTAACATTTGATCTAGTTTCTCCGCCCACTAGAAGCCTGTATAGGAAATGAGCAGTCATATTTGGATATGCTGAGAAGATGGCATTAGATCGTTTGTTTGATCAAGTAAAGATTGTTCAAAATGGGGCTGAGATGGATGCATTAAGCTTTGGAAATGATTGTTAAGCTGATGGCATCAGAATAAGTTGACTTTGCAGTGCAAGATAAAAGCAGGAACTTTACTTAACCCAAGTACTATTGGATCTGTTTAAGCTAGGTGCTGCATATTATGGATGCATAAGCTTTTGAAATACTTGCAGAAGCTGGCCAAATCACCTATATGCAGAATCATAGTAGCTTACTTTCTGAATGGATATATGATTTATAGTGACCTTCTGGAGATAAATAACATTCACTTGTCAATCCCCCCCCCCCCTCTCCCCAACTCATTTTGTTGGTTTAGGACGTGGCATCTACCCGATGGTAGACATACGATACTTGTAGGCCACAAGGGATTTTGGCGCATCAGGGAACAGTGTACCACAACTCTACAAGTCGAATATACCTATGATTTTGTAAAAAAGGGTAGTAGGTATCCACAGACCTATTATACATTCAATTTTCTTGATAGCACTCAACTCATAGAGAACTTCTTTCTTCTTGGAGTAGTTGGTCATAGGTTGTTTATTTTTGCTTTAAGAGTGCAGTTCCTTTCTCTCATTTGGTAGCATTGGGATGATAACCATCTCACGACTTGGTGGGTGGCTCCACCTTGCTCCAACTTCTAGTACTTGTGAACATGGCTTTTCTTTTCAAATTTACTTTTAATCATATGTGCTCATGTGAGCAATAAACCAAACAATCGTAAAGTTTTTGCTTCCGTACCCTAGTTGCAGTTTTTGTTCTAAATGCATTAGCCTTGGCCAGAGATGCCACAGTTGGCTCTCCAAAGCCTTTTTTAATGTGTTTCATTTGCTATCAGTTTCTTCTGTCACCTTTTTCTTTTGGTATACGGACAAGTTGTTCCAATAAGAAGTTTGACTTGAAGCTCTTCTCTTGTTCTTCTCCAGGCTTTAGATTTGATAAGGGGTAAAAATGTGCTGTTGCTAATGGATTCATCCTTGGAAGGACAATATGCTGATGATGATGCAACTGCGTTGGTTGAACTTGCTTCAAAGTGTCTCCAGTATGAGGGTAGGGATCGACCTGATGTCGAATTTCTTCTGACAGCAGTGGCGCCCCTTCAAAAGCAGAAGGAGGTGAGACTTACTTTTTCTCTAAACGTTGAGGGTGACAGATTTGCTGGCGCTCATGTATCTATAACCCTAATAGCTATCTTCACCCGAGCCTTACTAATATTATCTCCTTGATGTTGGTATTCCCAGGTTGCATCACTTGTCTTGATGGGTCTGACAAAAACTCCAGTAGTGCTACCAACCTTGCTTTCTCCTCTTGGTAAAGCTTGTGCAAGGATGGACCTTACTGCAGTGCATGAGATATTACTGAAAACAGGTTACCGAGATGAAGAGGGCGCAGAGAATGAGGTCAACTAAACTTTGCACTGCACTTTATTGTGAACAAAATTGCATTCACTATATTTGAAAGGATCGAGGAAAAAGCAAAATAAAATTGTGATCGATTATTTTGACTGGTTTTTGTGTGGCGCATGTTCTTCATTAATTTAAGCTGATATTCATCTTTAAATGACTTTGATTTTGTCTGTACTTTTGGCTGGCTTATTTTAGCTTATTATGTATTTTTTCATACTTTTGGAGGATCATCTTGGATCAGTTTGAATATTCATGGTGATGCCATCTTATGTAGCTATCCTTTCAAGAATGGACTCAACAAGTACAAGATATGCTAAACACAAAGAAATTTGGAGATATTGCATTTCGAGACAAAGATTTCAAGGGTGCAATCGATTACTATTCGAAGGTATTTCTCTCCACCTCCACTAGTGGTTTTTGTGGATTCATAATCTAACATCCCATTAAAAGGGGAGGGAGGGGGGGGATTATTGTTGTTTAGCATTTGGCAAAAATGATGGATGACTGTTGCAATCATTTTGAGTTTTTTTATTTTCGTTGGAGGAAGAAGTTAAGAAAATTGCCGCATTTTTAACCTCTCTTAAGTCTTACCCACCCAATGCACACCTAAAAGAAAAGAATATGAAATTAGTAATGTATAGGTAAAGTGGTCAACCAACCATCTTCAACTAGTGGATGTGTATTTCTTCTCATGAGCTGTTTTGCCTTTTGGATGTGTATTTCAATCTTTATTATTATGTTCAATTATAAGTCATCTCCATTTCTTCCAATTTGATTATTAGTTCATCATAATGTTGATGCTAAATGCTACTCCCTCCATTTCATTTTAAGTGTTCATGTTGACATGTTGTGAGGGGAAAATATCTCTTTCAGGACACTTAAAATGAATCGGAAGATTATTTGACAATATAAACTGTACAACTGTGACTAGGGAATTTAGAATGCATTATTTACATTTATCGAGTACTAGTGATTTGGCACTCGCAATGTGTGTGCACCATTAATAATAGAGTAAATTACACCAAACCCCCCAGAACTATTTCGGGTTTTCGGGTCGGCCCATGGTTTACCAAACCGACAGATAACCCCCACCATCTACCAAACCCGAAAACCTGACCATATTGCCTAAATGGATGTATGTTAAATACAATTTCGCCCTTGAAATTATTTGTGCAGACAAGATTACCCTGAACCCTAATTATTCTTCCTCTCCTCTTATCACTCCAACCCAGAAGTCACCCCCTCTCCTTCCCGTTCTCTCTCTCGCCCTCTCTCTCTCTCTCTCCATGGGCCTCTCTGCCGTATAACCGCCGGCAGCCCATATGCTGCCGCCTCCCACTACCTGAGCAATTTGATGCCAAAGAGCCTGCCCTAGAAGACAGGGGCCGCAAAAATTAGCTCCTCGAAACCCTAATTTCGATCTCGATCTCGATCTCAAAATCATCGGCGTCTCTCAACGCCGCCCAAACTCGAGCCTCTGTCTTTCAAATCACAACCCCCTCGTAAGCAATAACTATAGAAACCCTACTTCCATCACTACCATGGGGCAGCACCGCCTTTTTGACGTCGATTGGGAACTGATCCATTTCTATGGAACGCGATGATCAAGACCTTTTCCCATGGAAACAATTACCCGAAACAAGCTATTTGGGTGCTTTCTTTAATGCTTGAGAATGGGGTTTCTGTCGATGAGTTCACGTTTTCGCTGGTTTTGAAAGGGTGTGCTAGAATGGGTTTGGTTAAGGAAGTAGTACAGGTTCATGGGTTGTTGAGCAAGTGTGGATTTGGGTCTGATTTGTTCTTGCAGAATTGTTTGATGTGTATGTATGTTTGGGGCGGATGGGTTGAGTCTGCTCGGCAGGTGTTCGACAAAATGCCTAAGATGGATTCAGTCTCATTTAACTCGATGATAGATGGGTATGTAAAGTGTGGAATGGTGAAGCATGCATCTGGGTTGTTTGACGCGATGCCGATGGGGATGAGGAATTTGATATCTTGTAATCCTATGATACACAAGTATGGGTTGATGGAAATGGGTTTGAGTTTGCTTGGGGGCTGTTTTTGAAAATGCCAAAGAGAGATTTGGTGTCCTGGAATTTAATGATTAGATGTTGTGTAAAATGCAAGGAAATTGATATGGCTCGTGGGCTGTTTGATGTGATGCCGGAGAGGGATGTTGTGAGGATCCCGTTCACGGTTAACATGTTAGGTAAGAGAGAGGCAATTCAAGCCCTTAGGGGTATTTTGGGCATGACAGATCTATAAATACGTATCTTAGCAGTATTGTACAAACCCGTATTGGCACTCGGGCCGTCTAATTTTGGTAGATAGTGGGGGTTATCTGTCGGGTTTGGTAAACCAGGGGGCGACCCGGAAACCCAAAAAAGTTCAGGGGGTTTGGTGTAATTTACTCTTAACAATATTATTTCAAGTAATAATATTGTGAATTCAGAATTCGTTACAGTTTTTCTTTCTTTTTTTTTTCTTCCTTAATTTTCTTAAATTTTGTTTGGTTATATATATATATATGTATATATATACATGCAGTGTAAGAAGTCATTATAGAGTAATAATTATTCAACAGAAGGGATACTTTTGGCAAATGAAAATTCTTTTGCATCACCCCCTCCTATATTAGTGCTTGGTCCACATCACCTTAAGGAGGGACATTTCCATTTTGGAAAAAAAATGATCCCTCAAATTGACAATATTTGTGACGGATAAACATGGGTCCCTTCATGAGGGGTCTTTTTGGAAATTAATAGGTGTTCAAGTGTTCAACCCTTTTCTTAATTACGCATTTACTGGAAGTGTCCCCCTTCATGTGGGACAGAGGGAGTAATTAATACTTCTTGAGAAGTTGCGATGACCTTATCTCCTCTGTGAGCAAGCACCCATTCTTTTAAGCCTTTATGGAGAAGTATCAGAGGTCTGCTTGTAGTTGTGGGTTCCTTTCATGCTATAAGAGTGGTAAAGGATGTGAAGTCTTGCCATTTAGTTAGATATTGCTGATTGTGTTCATAACCTAATTTTTGGCGAGGTAGTTTGAATCAGTAAGGAATTGATGTCAGGTTCTAGATACATGATGCTGCTGGAGTTTCTTAAAGTTTGTCCCATTTAGTCTAGAATTGAGTTTGCTTGCGGTTTGAATGCAATTTGCGAGCAGGGTTTGACTTGGATGGTAAGGGCAGCAGTAGAAACATAGGTCTTCTGTGCATTTAATATTAACATTGCAGCTTTCTAACGTGATTGGAATGCCTCCAAATTGTTTGCATAAGATTGTCAAACATTGAGAAGCCCTGGCATACAAGGAGCATTTATTTGCCGCAAATACGTGTGAAAAGAGTGGACTTGAAGACAAACAACGAGTGTCTTTTGTTTGTTGAGTGAATAGACACGTCGTTGGCCGTTCAGTACTCTGCATAGTCTTCATGCAGTACTATTATCAGTGTGTTTGCTCTAATCTCTTAAGCATTTAATGTGACTTGTGTCACTTCAGTTGTTGATGTAGCACAATTCACAACAGATTTGGATGAACCATGTTACACTGTTACCCAATCTGTTTTATGGTGTTT
>JAOTQG010092942.1:0-13679 GCA_025631175.1 Iris virginica
CTCTCTCTCTCTCTCTCTCTCTCTCCCCCCTTAGATTTAGGCATTGAGGGTCTAATTTCTTATTAAATTCTTCTAATCATAGAATATGAGTCATGTTTGACATGTTGGATGGAATTTCAAATTATGCTTCTAATTAAAATATTAAGATGCACTTTGTTTGAGCTTATTGAACATCTAAAAGTGAATTTCGTCTGACTTACGCATTCAATTTAGAAGTTAGATCCTTTTTTAATTTTTTTTCTTTTAGATCTAAAAGCAACTTTAACTGTCTTAGATAGTGTTTGTTTGAGCTAAATGAATATCTCAAATGGGGTTTTGTCTGATTCATTCAATCACAATTTATAAATTAGATCGTTTGATAATATTTTTTTTTCAGATTTAAAAAGCAACTTAAATTGTCTCATCAAATCAAATTTAAAGCTAAAGTTTAATGGTTAAGACCAACATCTGAAACTCATTTTGGACAAAAAATTTCCTTTCATATGCATTTAAATTTTACTTTTTCTTTCTTTTTTTATTTTTCTTTCCTTTTCTTTGTACATTTAATTTAATTTAATAAAATAAAATTTAGCATTATAAATTTTAAATTTTATAAAATAATTTTAAATTTATATTATTAGAATTTTGAGTTTTTAAAGCAATATTTTCAATTACATGTTAATTTTGTATATTAAATTAAATTATTTTTAGATAAATTATATGATTAAAATATAATATGAGATTATATTTGTGTTTTATATGCATCAATTAAAACTACTTTTTTATTCTACTACCTTGTTCTAATAATTTTTTGTTTTTATTCTAAATTTTATTCTTATATTTTTTTTCATTCTGGAACTTTATTCTTATAACTTTTCTTTTTTTGAAAATTAGATAAGCTCGTTCTAGAACTTTGTTCTTATTCTAAATGTAACTGCATGTCTCATTTAAAATACGATTGATAATTTATTTGATAAATATCAAACGAATAAATAATTTTTAGAATCTAAAGCATAGAAAATAAGTAGCTGTATAAAAATAATTAAGTAAATAATAATAATAATTTTAATATACATAATAAATATATAATAATTTTTATTTACGATGTAAGCTCTCTTCTTAAAATGAGACAATGTTTATATTGATATTCAAAAATTATAAACATCAAACAATTTCTATCAAATGGTTAAAATTGACCAAAGACAACATTAAGACAATTCATTCATTTTACTAACTAAAAGGTTTTACTGATTCAGCTTTCACCTTACAGATATTGCTTATTAATTGTTCAAACACACTTGTTTATAGACTTTAGCATTCGATACTTAAAATAAACAAACAATATTTTATCAAATTAGACTTAAACTAAAGCTTAATAATTAAGACCAATATTTTTGACAATTTGATCCATTTGAAAAATATATGAATTTGTTTTTTTTTTCCATTCTCCTTTTTATTTTTCTTTGTATATTTAAATTAATGTAATTCAAAAGAAATTTAAGTTTAAATTTAAAACATTTTTGAGTTTTTAAAGAAATTTTGGAATTCTATGTCAATTTTGTATACACTATATATAATTAAAATATAATATGAAATTATATTTATGTTTATATGTATTAGTTAAAATTAATTTTTTTATTCTACTACTTTGTTTTTTTAATTTTTTTTAATTCTCAACGTTTATTTCTCAGACTTTTGGAAACTTTGGGAAAATATCACTTCTTGGATTGAAAAAGCCGCTGGGCGAGAGAGGAGTAAATGCGATAGTTCAAACTTATCGAAATGTACCTAAAACAAACATCTCCAATCAGAGTTATGGAATTTCAGTGAAAATCTATAGCTTGTGCCAATATTTCTTCCTTTTATTGAGAAGGGCACTATTCTTTGAAAAAAACAAAATTACGAGAGTATGCTTCCACTTCTGTTGAATAACTGAATAAGTGCTCTATAGTATATTAATAATATAAATAATAAAGTATATTAAAATTAAGAACCGAGATAAAACATAATTAAGTAGCTATTAAGAAGTAATTAAATAAATACTATGATAAATTTAATATAAATAATAAATATATAATAAATTTTTATATGCTTTATAAACATTCTATTTAAATTGAGAATATTTTCATACTACTATTCAACAATTATAAACAATAAACAATCTCTATCATAAGATTAAAATAGAAAAAGACAATATTCAAACATTTCATTCGGTACACTAACGAAACAAATCTACTAATTCGGAAGGGAACCTGCCCTTTTTCCTTGACCTTTCTTTGCCCTTTTTAGGTAAACTAAACAAATCTACTAATTCAGAAGGGAACCTTCCCTTTTTCCTTGACCTTTCTTTTCCCTTTTTAGGTAAACTAAACGAATCTACTAATTCAGAAGGGAACCTACCCTTTTTCCTTGACCTTTCTTTTCCCTTTTTAGGTAACCTTCTTCGAACTATACCCCCCCTTCTTATTCTATTTGTTCTTCGACAGGCTGAAAATATTCTCTGAATAAAACGTCTCTTGGATATATCCTTCCTTATTCTATTTGTTCTTTGACAGGCTGAAAATCTTCTCTGAATAAAAAGTCTCTTGGTCCAATCACTTTCCTTGGGTTCCCATGAAATCTGCTTCCCGTTAACAGCACACCATCTTAAATTCAGAAGGGAAAATGCAAGATCCTCTTTGTCTTTGAAGAGCTTCAGTATTCGTAACTCAGCGTCCTCCGAGTCTTCTGCATAAATAAAATGCTCCTCCAAAAATCTCCTTTTTTCATCATCCGCAATATATTCTTCAGAAATCATTCGCATGCTCAAAACCTGAAGAGCTTCCATTGCAGTGTTGAAGAAGCCACTATTCACATATGCACTGAAAACAACGCTACAAGTATATGAATCCGGCTGGACTTTCGCCTCGTGCATCCCCACGAGAAGACGTTCGATTAGATAAAGGTTTTTCTGTTTCAGTAACTTTAGTCAGTTTCAGTTTAGATGGTAAAGATGAACATAGGCAATGGAAAGAGTGTTTCCTTCAATAACAGATATCATACTATCCCAACTACAAGAGAAGGGAACACCTATGTAATGTATTAGTATGCGTTTAACCGAGACTAACAATATCTATTGAACTACTTAACTCCTTGAAGGTGCCCACCCACCCCCAACGAGGCATAACACAGGCATGTACAGACAGATTGGAACTCCGAATCACACTTAATCACATATTCAGACTGAAAAGTAATATCAAATTACCTTGGCACATGCTACTTTGAGAATGCTGTTGAACAACAATGCATCAGCTTCTATCCCTTCACCGAGTCCTTGATTCAGCAGACGCAATGGCTGTAACAATTGTCTACTTGCCAGCGGAATCTGAGAATTTTTTTCCATTATAAGAAGGCTGGCAATGAATTGGGTTTGGTACAACTCACATAACACGTGGTAGCATTTCAAGCAGAATTGAAGTGCCAATCATAAGTTTGAAAAACTTCATGGAATCATTTAATCCCATCTCATATTTGAGCTTTCAAATAAGCAACCATAAAAACATTATCAGCTCTACTGTGCAAATCTGAGAACATGGCCATTTGATCGCCAAAGGCATGACCAAACATGAAATACTGGAGAAATGCATGAAGGCAAGATGGCGATATCAACAACTATGAATAATGAAACGATGGGTACAAGAGGAAGGAGTACAATGAAACAAAGCAATGTATCATTTATCATCATTATATGAGAGCATTTATTGAATAAACAAATTCTTACGGACTACGAAGTTCCATATTATATCAAAAAAGTAACCATTCTATCTTTTGATTGAAGTTATGCAGGTTGAAATGGAATGGTCACTCATTTTGAATGCTTATTTTTCTGACCAAAATCAAATGCATATACCACTTGTATCAATCCAAGAGTACAGGGATGAGAGTTCTTGACCAATTGGAATAATGAGCAAACTCTGGCAATCAAAATAGTCCAGGTAGCATTGGTCTCGGCCATGTCCGATGGGGCTGTTAAGCCCTTCCAGTTCACTCTCCATCCCCAACTTCTGGCAAGCAACCACATGTGAGATACTAATGGCAACGAAATTGGAATATGTCCTCTCTTTTGTTTCATTTGTTATGTAGTTTATACAGATGACCAAATTGCTGTTCTGATGTAAAGTCACAAAGTCCAGGCAAGCCAATATTGTAGTATTCCAGCTTCAAACAAACAAGGTACAGGTGGAATACTTGAACAATGCTTTTTCGTTTCTTCAACAGTTTGAGGAAACAAAAGATCCAGGATCATAGCATAACTTTCTACACTTTTGGCTGAATTAAGAAATCTTGTTCTGGTTCCAAAATCCCAAGCAACAAATTTAGAATTGTGAATGGAATATATAATTCCACAAGATCAATGATCCAACAAATTCCTTTAACATCTCACAATTTAAGTGAAGACAATTTAAGGAAACAAGTAGGTCTAAGGTACAAGTGTGGTAGCACCTACGAGAAACTTATTCTCTTAAATGATAGTACTTGCTTTAGCAGATTAGAAATTATTAGTCAACTAACACAAAAGCAAGACATATAATGTGAATCCTGACATTTTCACAAATTATGATATGCTAGCTAACGATAATACCTTCATGAGAGTAGTGTAAGTCGGCGTTTCCAGACAGAACCCGTCACGGATCATCATGGACACCAGTGCAAAAGCAAATTTGAAAGACCTGATAATGCTGGAGCAGTCAATCATCACATTATAAGTCACTTTATCTGGCCGATAACCACATGATAACATATTTTTGAAAATCTGTATTGCCATCTGACTCTGAATCACAAGCAAAAATAGCGTCAGTATCCCCATAAAGTACAAGACAGTGGTGTGACAGAGCCAACACCTATACAACATAGTCACCAGATTGTATGAAGTATTTACCTCCCCGGCCTCAACAAGTGAATGCAGTACCGTATTATAAGTTGTTGTGTTTAGAAATGAGCCATGGTATGAGAACATATCTTCTGCCAAATGTACGTATTGGAGGAGCTCCTTTATCATCCCCTCTCTTCCAAGCGTCTTCAGCTGGAGACAACCAAGAAATAGCAAGTGTGAAGCCAACACACTAAGCTGTAGCATGATGTTAGTACCTAAACTTCCAGTCATCGGTCAAAGGCATGAACGGGGTCACTAAATGTTGCACATAAGTAAACAGCAAACGTGGTACATATAGTATCTATATATACACTTTATTCTCCTTATTCAGAAACAGATGGGTGAAATGCAAATTAGTTCCACAAAGTTTTCACCTTCTGCATTTCTCCCAGTCGAACGAAAAATACACAACAGAGACCAAAGGATTCCCCTGTATTAACAACAGTACTCCTGAGGTGGGAGATGGAAGGACTTGGTTTAAAAGACCTAAGCACACTTACCAAATGAAAACAAGGATATTTTGTCCACATACTACTAAATGAGGGTGTAAAATATAGATATCCAAACTTTAGGGTTTTGATACAACTTTTTTGGACCTTTTAGTTCGTTGCATTCCGCTTCTCCAACTCTACGCCATAGCTTCTTCCTCATTTCTCTTCCCCACACTACTTGCAAGAACTCGCTCTCGCTTCCAGTGGATTAACCCTATCGCATTGGCTGCATAAATACACCTCAACATCACGCGACCAATTACTTTCTTGATGTGATTTCTTGACTGTTGCTCAGTTGAAAATTCATCGATCAAAGACACGAGACAGGAGGAGAGTGATCATGAAACCCGATCTAGCCTCCATCCCTCTATCTCTTCCTAACCCCTACCCCACAAACCCTTCCCGTACTTCGTCACCACCATTGGTGAGTCTCCAACACGTACAAAAGCCCAAGGAAGATTCAATCTTAGCGGGGTCCATTTCTCCGTTTGTATTTGAGATATGGAGTAGAGTGTTGTTTGTTTGACAAATGAGTTCTAGTTGTTGATAGTCTTTCTTAGTGGAACTTTAAAATTTGGGTGACAGCTTCACTGAGATTTGAATAAGATGGAGGTGCTAACAGCAGAAAACAATGAAGAAGAAGAAAGCATGACAGAGAGAGAGAGAGAGAGAGAGATGTGAGCTCTTGATCATTTAAAAGAGCCATTACTAACACCGTCCACCTCTGTGAGCACTCGCTTTAAAAAGAGTATTCTTGATGTCTGGAGTGCATTTCCATGGAAATGGATCATATGCAGAAAGTGAGAAAGGACATTGCTTCACGGAATGAGAACCTTTGGGACAATCATATGCAAATTTTATTGATCATATGAGAAAGGACATTGCTTCACGGAACAACTCACCATATCAGCATAAGGACCGAGGTCACATGGCTCATATGAAGCTCGTTTTTGGGGCTTGCCTTGCCTGAGACAAGTACCTTATTGCTCATAATAGAAAGGTTTCTTTCTAGTGTACATAAGAGTTTGCGAGCAATATTCAATAATTGGTCAATAAGAAAAGTCCTAATTTGAAAAAGACCCTTATTGACCTAACATAGTCCAAATATCCAAAAATGTGTTTGAAACTATGCAGCTCACTTGAATGAAGCCCATGCCCAATCTTAAGGCTCGGCCTAAGGCTCTAGAGGTCTTCTGCACTTCAGTGCGCCTAATGCCTTCAATAACTATGATCGGGCAACCCAAATTTAGACAGTTTAATCTTTAAGTCGGATAGAGCCTTGAGGACTTAATCAGTTAATAGTGAGAAGTTCTTGAATATCTTTGCCCTACGCCATAAACAAAATAGTCTTATCTGTGTAGTGCAGATGAGAGACTCTCATACCATCACGACCAACCAACACCCCTCTAGGAGACCTCTTTCCTTGCTCACAGATAGAAACCTACTAAGAACGTCTACCACTATTGAACAAAAGAGGCAATAAAAGATATTCGAACAAAAAGACAGTAAAGGATCTCTGTAATGAAGCCCCCTAGACGCTCTAAAGCACTAATTAGGCTCCCCTCAATCACTACTAACAATGAAGTGGAAGATAGAAATCCTGAAATTCATCTGCTCCACCTCGATCCAAAACCCTTTCTGCCCCTAACCAGTTCCAAAAATAGCCAATAAACCCACTTATATGCCTTTTCAAAATCGAACTGAAGAAGACGCATTTTCCTCTCCTGACACTGAATGTCATCCACCATCTCAATTGCCACTAAAGCAACATCAATCAGCTGTCGACCCCTGACAAGGTGCATTGAGCGACAGAAATGGCATCACCCAATACCTCCCCCCCCCCCCAAGCCTCTGTGAAAGGAGTTTAGTGATGATCCTATAAATGTTAGTGGTCAAACTAATGGGCTAAAAATCCATAACCTTTAACAACCTATCTTTTTTGGAAATGGAGGTTACAAAAGTAGAAGCAGAATTGATTCTCTTTTTTCTGCTAATAACAGAAGAAATTTTATTAGACAATAGAGATGGATTACAAAGATGGTGCATCAGGAATCCGCCTAAAAAGGAAAAACTTACACAACTCCCAAACATTCAACCTCTCCCTAAGCCCGGGCTAACAGCTCTCCGACCTAACGATGTTACAACCTCTCCTCTTAACCCCTAACAAACTCGCATTCTCATCTAAAGGCTAGTCGTAAAGTGCCCTTCCTTTTTCGTCCCCTTCACTTTCTCGTAGCCCCTCTATCATAATTAACCTCTAAATAGAAGCTCAAAAGTTCCCTCATCCCCTTATTAACTCATTCACCTGATATTTGTTTATCTCTAGAATCCACCGCGCCACCCTCAAAGTTTGTCCTCTCAGATCCACCAAGCGAACCCTGATGCGTTCCAACATCTAGGGATCCCGGTCGCCGTCATGAAAACAATCTTGATCGGCTTAATAGCTATATCATCCCCCTTAGATCCAAAATTTGTCTTGATAAAAATATCAGGAAAACAAATTCTGCCCCCCAAAGTATCCCACGAATTCCACTTTACCACCAGACGGCCAGATACTTGCACCATATGACCTCCCAAACTAAAAATGCGTCCCAATTGACCCCCCCTAAACGAGATCGGTAGGACATTTCTATATACAAAATGCATGTACATTGCATGTGATGGGTAAAAATGGTATTTCAAATCATTTTTTGAACTTGGATGGAAGGATTTGAATGAAAGTTAACTTTTGGATCAAAATGTAAAACACATCAAACAATATATCTAATTCCATCAAAACTAGTGATGGCTTCTTCCTCCAACTCAGGCCAAAGATTTGCCCCAATCTCCATCTCCGATCACAACAGATTAAACCCATAAAACACAAAATTCACAAACCCATCACAAACTCTAAGAAATCATCATAAATTGGACGTGGCAAACTGAAAAATCATCACAAACAGAAATCATCACAAACCCATCACTAAAAATCATCACAAACCCATCACTGAAAGCAATTGTTCCTCTTTGTTGTTGCAGAGGCAACGGTATTCTCTCCCAATTCATTCTTCATTTCCATCTTAGGCAATCTTCATTCCTCTAATTCTTTTTCTACTCTTCCCACCTCAAATCCCATTAATTCATTTCCCCAAAACCCTAGATCTCTACCTGGGGTTTATCCGCAGGCCATTAACTGACTGGAAGGTAATAGAAGACGAAGATGCTAGTGTCCATAGCCTCGATGATGCTCTTCTTTTGTTTAACCATATGGTCCGAATGCGTCCTCTACCTTCGGCTGTTCATTTTAACCAATTACTTGGGTCTATTGTCAAGATGAAACATTACCCTAGCTCCATCTCCATGTTCAAGGAAATGGTTTTGTTGGGATTTTTGATTGGAGCAGAATTGAGATTTTTGTTGTTCTCTTGGTGGAGAAGATGGAAGAGATGGAAGCGAGAGGGGGAAAGGAAAAGGAGGTCGGCGGAGGAAGACTAGGGAGTTGAGGTTTGGGTTGGTGGGTTGTCTTCCTCGGCGAACTTCTTGATCTTCCGGCGAACATTAGGGTTTCGTAGATTGAACTTGGGTCAGGGTTTAATGGAGAGGGATTGGGAATTCAAGTCGCGCCCCCTTGGCATTGCGTTCCGTCTCTTGTCCGACGACCTTTTTTGTTTCTGGTAAAAGGGCTGTTGATTTTTTTATTTCGAAGGAAAGATGAAATCATCAGCTCATATGATATCATCGATCGGAAGATGGATCTGGCAGAGAGGGGCAGCCACCCTTTCAAGATAAACATCCCAATTCTCTCCGCCGGAGCCTCATTCCGTTCTTCTGTCTGAGCTACCTCCATATATTTACGATTGTGCGGCGACCTGACTTGTCGAGCAATAATGTTCGCCGGCGAGCTTCATAATGGTGAAGAGAAAAGGGTGGACTTCTTTCTGTCGGTAAGTACTTTCTCAAGATCTGGCTTCTTCTTCTTTGTTCTTTCAATTTTTCCCGGCGAGCTTATTAATGGTGGTGAAGTGGGACGGTGATACGTGGTGGGTAGAGTGAGGAAGTGGGTGAGAAAGATGAGCAGGAGATTGGGGTTCGTGGGGGTCATATGGTGCAAGTATCGGTCTGGGGGGTAAAGTGAAATTTGTGGTATACTTTGGGGGCGGGAATTTTTTTCCCGAAATATCAGGAGCTTGATTGGTACACACACGTGTCGGTAGAACTCTTCACAAGACACCTCAACTTTCGCATCGTTCCCACCCTGCATAAAGCCAGTAATGAAATTATCGTTGTTCTCCGTCGGAGGAATACCATAACTATCTGCAAACGGTGAAGCTTTAAAACCATTACCCATGTTGTGTCCAGAAATCTTACCTAAGACCATCCTCTGCATCAAGTCGCCTACCCTTCAAAACCCTCTCTTCTACCACTTCTTCATTGAACGGTAGTTGAGCCTCTTAATTGGCCACATGGAGGTATGGCGAATAAATTAATGCTCTTACAAACCACCCACTAGCAAAGGACTCTTGAACACCTCAAAATATCACCTTTAAGTATGGAAGAAATCCATAGTGACCCCATCCAAAACCTGGCTTTATCCCAGCTAGGTTAGAAACTGCACGCCAAACCTTAGTCTATTTGTACAATTGAAAATAAAATATATATATATATAATCAACAATAAATTACATGAGTTTCTTTGCAAATCTCAAGCTTAGTAAGTTCATTAAACGAGCCCCAGTTCTATGCTCAAGCTATATTTCATTGTTGTCCAAACGAACTCAAGCCAAGTCCTTCTCATGCCGAAAACAAGCGCATTTATGACCATCTCAGTTCATTTGCAGACCGAAATAAAAAATCCAGCCATTAACTAACGTTTGGTAGGAACGGAATATTCCATGCATATAGTCACAATTTAACATAGCAGAATCAGGACTAAGAATACAAGAATTTGACAAAAAATTGATTTGCAATTATCAGTTCATATAACACTTACTAACCAGGATGTCACATGCTTCAAGAAAAGCATTATAAGGATATGGATAAGGACATTTCGATATCTGATCCAGGAATGTCTCAGCAAAATCCAGTTCTAAACCTTTACTGCAACTTACTGCTAGAAAGGCAAGAGTTGAATCACTTGGCATCAAATTCTTTTGTTGCATTAACTTTAACTGCAGAATGAAGAAATAATAGACAAGTGATTTAGTGTTTCAAATCCGAAGTAGTCAAGAAAAAATGAAAAGGTTAATTATGCACTTCTAATAAAAACACCTACGGAGGACCAAGAAGACGAAGAATAAATTAACTATACAAGCTGAAAATGTGAATATCAAAGGACAACGAATATCTTACAACTCGTATGCCATCGTGGAAACCTCTTTCACGAACAAGCACTTTTATGAAGCCATTACATGTATCCTGTGAAGGTTCCACACCAAGATTTTGCATCTACCACAGATAACTTAATAGTCAGGAAATGAACAATGCCAATTACCTTAGTCAAACTAACTTCCACAGAGAACTCATGTGGAGACACAGATAAAAATTTCTAGAAAATATCTCAACCATTTTGAAACACATTCATACCTAAAAACTAGCCTGGAGTGACTTGTGCATGTCGAAGGCACGTGACAAGCAAAATTAAGAAGTACGAACCGAGTGTTCTTCGTTGAAAATGCATAATTAAAAACAATTAAAAAACAACCAGAAAGTGGAGATAATATACTTGTGTTACCTGTAAGAATAAATGCTCCGCCAGCTCAACGTTATGAGTGTCTGCACATGCATATATTATATAATTGTAGGACCATCTCAAGACCTTTCTCACCTTCGCACTTCTGCCTTTACCCAGCTCACGTATTCCACCACTACTAATTTCTTTAATTTTAGAATCAGTAATATTGTTGAGATCAATGCCACTTGCTTGACTATTTATTTTCTCATAGTTCTCATCCAGAGAAGGTACAAAAGTCTTGAACACAGTCATGCTATCGTTACAATCTGAGTCGCGCTTGCAAGGTATAGGAATGTCCAATCTTGAAATGAACATCTTTCCTTCAGCACTTCTAGAGATGACAGATTCTCTGTCACATTCCAAAGCCACCATCTGTTGTAGAGCTCCATATGCGGAATTCAAATCCCCCAAACTTGCACAGGACCCTATGTACTTCTTAAGAGAAATAATGCTAATGCTGTAGTATTTAGTAAACTCCTTCCAGACAGAATGGACTGCAGAAAGATTTCGCTGCAAAACTGCAAGCTGGAAGAATATTCTTAGAGTTGCAATCATTGCACATCCAGCTTCTTTAGTAAAATGATGATTGAAGAAGAGAAACAGAAAAAAATTAAAATTCCATTCAATTTCATCTCGCAAACCCATGTATTAATAATGAGTGACATCAAACCAAATACATAAACATATCCATATTTTCACTAGTATATTTAGCTTGATACAGTTCCGCTTTTGTGACTTGGTCTGGACTAGAAGGATCATATACTGGATCAGGTCCATTAATATATCAGCCAAATTTTCAAGATTTTACACTCAATATAACATCGATTAACATAGATTAAAAAAAATGCCGCGTCGTGTCGACAATGGGTACTTTGGCAAGCATGAAGGGATGAGGTAATAAAAGAACTAATCGTGGTAATACAAGTAAACCTCACTTCATTTTGTGTTTTCTGCACTGACCTGGAGTGGAACAGGTCATACAGCAGAAAACCCATTTCAGCCCAGCAGGGATGGCCGCTTAATAGTTTACAATTCATGAAGATACATAATTACATGGACATAAAGTGTAACCTGATTTGGATTTTGTGCACTAGATAGCATACATTAAAACCTCCACTCCTTGTCAAATGAATTATAATAAATCACCAAATTACTTAAAAAGAAGACTTCTAACACCACCAATTTTTTGGTCAGACCATGCTTTTGTATTATTAGCCAAAATCTTATTAAATTGATAAGCTTCAGCATTTTGACCAAATTAAAAAAACAGCAATCTTTATTGAAACTTTCTCAATTGTTAGAAATTTTCAGGAGTTTATTGAAAATGTTTTTTGACTGTTGAAGTGTTTCCAATCACAAAGTTGATAATTTAAACACTTCTTAACTATTTTCAATTTTTAATGCTATTTTATAGATCTTTTTTCTTTTACCAAAAATACTGCACCCCTCAAATAGCAATTCTGGGTCAGCCAGTGGACTGTAAATATTTTCTCTTTTTTTTTTTTTTGGATAAAAGA
This sequence comes from Iris virginica, assembly GCA_025631175.1. Classification (NCBI taxonomy): domain Eukaryota; kingdom Viridiplantae; phylum Streptophyta; class Magnoliopsida; order Asparagales; family Iridaceae; genus Iris; species Iris virginica. The sequence continues at coordinate 12,609 of JAOTQG010092942.1, forward strand.
AGACATGTCATTGATAAGAGAAGAAGATACAAATTTGCCGGACAATAAATCCACCAAAAATAAAAACAACAAATACACCCGAATTACACTATAACAGCTTTCCAATCTCTACCCAATTCACCCAAAGCCAAGACTTGGAAAGCACCAAAACTCCTAGCCCAAAGAGAAGACTGCACAGTAATTTTCTCCCACAACAACGGAATCAGTAACTCTCGATTTCTGAAAATCTAAGAGTTTCTCTCAATTTATATGGATATATATTCCTGGATCCAGACAAAAATGTTTAGCCCATATACACCAAATCCCACTTACAACCCCCCAAATGAAATTTGTCCCATTTAAATACCTAATGTTAAATGCCGTCCCACATAAAACCCCAAACATGTAAGTTGTACAAACTAACAGATAAAAGGATATAAATGAAAAATCAACGAAAAAGAGGGAAATGAACTGGTATTTAAGTAATTGTGCTATAGAAAAAGGGAGAGAGAGAGAGAGAGGGGGGGGACTAGGGTTGCATTATTCAACTCTTTTCTCCTTTCTTAAATTATTTTTTCAATGTGATTAAATAATAATTTTTTATTATATAGTTTTTGAGTGAGTTCAATTAGTTTTCTATTTTTTTTTATCAAATATAGCTTTTATTTTTTATCATTCTCCCTCCCCCCCCCCCAATCATCATTTTAATTACACTAATTTAGGTAGTTAATTGTTGTTATTTTATTTATTTATTATTTTCATTCTCTATATTTTGACTTTTTTTCTTCCCCTTTTCCCTTTTTTTTCCTTTTTTAGAATTTTTCCCTAAGACCTATGATCGTAGGGTCATGATTTAAAATTATTTATATGAAGTAATCAATGTTTTTGTTCTTTCTTACTTTATTAATAAGGGATACTTTGGAATTACTCATGTGCCAAGTTAATAGTATTTAATTTGGTAGTTAACAGTATTATAACAAAAAGGATAGGAAAAGGCTTAGGCTCAGATCACAAATCCAATTTGGTGCCATATGAGAATACGGAGAATATCCGATCACATATCAAATATCACACCCAAATATCACATATATC
>JAOTQG010093053.1:0-13677 GCA_025631175.1 Iris virginica
CTTGCCTTCCTAGCTCGCACCTTCCTAGCCTTGGCTTGTTTGCACCGTGCTTTTAATTCCAAGAGCCTTGCGATCAACAGTCTCTTCTTTCCCTTCTTGATCGATGATAAATCATCAATTTTCTTATCGTGGTAGAATTCTTGGTCGCAATTTGATTCGTAGAATTTTGGGCTAGGCGGTCTTCCATCACCAAAGATACATAGATGGACTAAATAAGTAGTTCAAAGAAGCAAGGTATACACAGACCAAAGTATACACAGAAGCAAGGTATATACGGGCCAAGGTACACAAAGATGTATCTCTTTCTCCGTATAAATTCTCAATAAATTCAAAGTATACACAGACCAACCTTATTCGAGTACTTTAGTAGCCAACGTTGGGGCGTTAGAAGAAATGCTAAAATCTTTAATGATATCAAGATAAGTAGCTCAAAGAAGCAAGGAACTAGGAAATGTTTCATCCAGCAAGGAACTAGGAAATGATTGATCCAGCAAGGAACCTTGATCAATATCTGATAAGTAGAATGTTGTTAAGCTTATTCTAGGTTAGTTCATTATGGACCAGACTTGCACGCGTTTTGAGAGATCTTTTTGATGTGAGGGCATCTAGGGTAGATATTGTTGATGTAGATACACATTAGTCAGAATGGAATATGTCACTCGGTCTTATTATGGTTTTCTATAGTTTATGCGGTGTTTGAGTAATGTTTGCATGTTCCGAATAGATAGTTCAAGACCTATTAGTTATAATGGAGTAAGCTTATATAGTGTCATCTAGTGCTGTAAGTCACACAGACACGATATATATACTTTTCCATGAAAAATGATTCGCTTGATTTTTGACTGTAGGTGTGATGTTTATGGCAAACTAAGTTTATACATACTTTAGCTTACTTCTTGTCTTACTTTCTTCTTCAATCTATATTTATACACCATTTCACCTAGTGATCACTCTATTCCCTAAAATTAATAATCAACGCCCAATAAGTAAACTGGTGTGCATAATATGTTAGGTGAAGTTCTAACATGAAGATTAATGATTCTGCATTCGTTGTGGGGTTGTCGAAGAAGCGAATAGGAAACTAGACAGAATTGGAATAGTTAAACTAAATTGTTAAAAAAAATTGCGGTATAACTTGTGTTTTATGGAATAGGTTTCGGAAGGTGAAGAAATCGGAATAGATTAAAGCTTACTTCGGTGAATTGTGGGACACCTTGAATCATCTACTTTTTGGTTGTAGTTAACAATGCATCAAGTCTTTGGCTATCAGCTTTTAAGGCCTTCGGAAAGGAGACCCGAGGTCTCCTTTTTCTCTTCTCCCCTAGTGGTTGATATTAAGAGTTGTATGTTGGTGAGGGCTTCGGAGGCAAGCCTTTATGAGGGTTGTCCAGTAGTCACGAGGTGAGTGTTTTTCATATCCAATTTACAGATGATACATTTCTTTCTAAGAAAATAATGTCAGTTGCCTCTGTAATGTCCTCATTACCATACAAACTTGCAAATGTATATGTTAAGTTACCAACTCATCTAAAAGCTTAAACTATTACATAAGGCCTCAACTATGTATATCAAGTTAACATTCCCCATCACATGTGACCTGCTCACACGTGGAGAGTTAGTAAAGATGTCTCAACGGGGACATACTATCAAATCCATAACAATGCGGGTAACAAATGCAAGCAGGTGACCGAAACCCGAAACCTTGCCAAACCAAAGCTCTGATATCATGTTAAATTACCAACTCATCTAAAAGCTTAAGCTGTTAGATATGGGCCCAACTATGTATATCAAGCTAACGAGGTCAACTTTATAAATCCATAACAAGATGTAGAATCTATGTCTTTCACCTTTTGTATGCTTGTGTTCCAACTTATTGGAACTAGGTCGGTGTCCTAAGATCCTGTAGTGGGAAAGATTGTAAACCTACTTAATACGTGGAAGGGGGCTGGGGTTGTTTCGGTAGAAAGATCAACCCTATATCATAAACAGCAAACACCTTCCGACAAATCCTACTTGTCTCACCTACAAATCCTAGAAACACAATTAGGGAAAATCAACGCCATTCACTTCTTTCATTTATTCCTACTTACCCAAACTTCCCTCCTTATTTGAGCTTCCGAATCAAGTAGCCTTAACCATTGAGAAGTCGATGAAAGATCTCCATGGTTTGGGATGGAGGAAGGTAAGAAAGATGATCTGTCAATGAAGGAGGCTTGGGTTTGTTAACCAACTTATCAAGTGCTTTTCCCTTGAATTTGACTCTCTTGGCATCATGCAATCAATAGATAGTTTGGACCTGGGAACTTTAGATAAGATTCTTAATCAGGCCCCCTTGTTCCCGTTGCAAGTCCTTGGAAATTTATGTCTCGGCTATCCAACAGTTTCTTTCCTTACATTTAACATAGAGTAATTACATTTTTGGAGACCTGTTTGTTCTCCTTTCCACACTAATCAACTTATCTTCCTTGCACATGACCCAGTATATAACTTTGTTTCCACTCTTTAGATGTGGGGTCATCTTAATGGGATTCCCACCGCCTATCCTCAAATCTCATTGAGAAAGAGTAAACAGAAGTTTTGTTTATTTTTCCCCTGTTGGTGCTCTTTCTTCTAGTTCCTCAAGTGATAGCAGGTTCTAAAAGATTAATGGCTCTAATTGTTCTCCTCCATCTCTCTATACGTGTGTATACCTTCTAAAACCTACCTCACTCTTACATAAATCCATTCTCAAGGTTTGATCAAGCCCAAACTAACGATCGGGTATATGGCTTAAGTATTAGGGTTATGGACAAGTTGACGTGATGATAAAGGAATATGAGAATGCCATCCTTGAACCCGAAACAATCACAAAGGAACACCGAAGTGAAGGAAGAAAGGTTTTTACCCTGCTTAAACCTTCAGGCGTGAGAGTAAGAGATTTAGCCATGAACTGTGGAGGTTGCTTGACAGCTCATTCTTAGGAAGCGAGTCTAGTCGCATGCATAATATAGAGGTGCAGTTAAGCATGTGTGGATAGATAAAATACCATAAATGAGCTGAGTATGGGGTATTTATAGGAGAATTGAATACCCTCATAGGGTTGGGAAACCGCTTAGCGTTCGTTGAAGTGTCCCATGAAAGGTCATTGGGTCAACTCTGCTACTATCCTTGAAATCTTGAGATTTGGTCAACATTTTCTAGTTGTATGCATGCACACACCACAGTTATTGAAAGTAATTATTTGTCATTTGTGGCAACTCGCATACGAGTTGAACCGAGCTGCAAAGGCGAGTTGACTCTTGAATGTGAGCTTCAGGTCGTCGGCTGCTTTGACGCAGACGGGTGGTGCCTAGCTCGAGGGGGTCTATGTCGGCTTGCTGTCGGGTCACGTGCGTCCCGATAGGAAACCTTCAGCTCGGACACATCAGTTGTCCCCCCGTCTGTAGGCGAAGTGAATCTAAGCAAAGAGACTTTATTTCAAGCAACTTGCTTTGAGCTATTGACCCTTGTGAGTTTATTCTTTGGACCACAGCAAGATAAGGGCATTAGGTAGAGCTGGTATTTTATGATGTCCCTCATTTAATGCGGGCAAAAATGTGTGTGGTACGGACGCGAGGGATCCCTCCTTTTCACTCTACGGATCTTCAGAAGAGCAAACCATTTACGAAGTCATTCCGGGGAACTTTTTTATAAGACTTTGAAGATTTCACCTCTCTTACATCCATCCGCTAAGGTACATAGTGTTTCTCTTTGCTTTTCTTCTGTCTTTTTTTCTTTTTTGAGTGAAGACTTAGGGATCTTGTTTAGGATTTTTCCCAGAATCTCTTTGAGACTTGAAATGGCCTCCACCAATGGAACTTCTTTAAACACTCAAGAAGAACCTATCTACCCCTAGTGCCCTTTCAGCAAGAGGGTGTGCAAGTTGGAGGGGACTTCTTGGGTTACGATAACAAATGACGCGGTGTTTGATCTTATGAGGGGGGCTATCACTTTGAAAACATCGTTTTTCCTAAGGAAGATGGCTTTGGACCACAACAACTCATCTTAGGATGTATTATGCTCGAGATAGCCAGTATGACCGGCTTGATTAACATCCTCGTAACCTAAGTACTTTTCCCCTCGCCTTACACACCCTTTTAGAGTTATGTCTAGAGCAACAAGTGCTTAAGGCTTTGGTGGCAACAGTGATGCGGAGTTCAATCTCGTTAGTTCCTTGAGTTCTGATTGTGCTTCCTCCGGCTCTTTCTCTGCCTCATCTTCCAGTTGTGCGACTGCTGTTGACGACGTGGATAGGGCACCCTTATCAGCTCGTCGTTCCATTGTCGTAATCTGCGAGCCTGCGGCCCAACCCTCGACCAATGGTCACCAAAAACATATAGTAAATAGCCACGGGGGTAGGGGCCGGCACCTCGCAAAAGGAGAGAGGTGCCTTGACTACATCTCACAAGCGACGCGGATGTGGCGAGCTGGGAGGAGTTGTACAATCCGGACCTAGATGTCTACAGATGTAGGGCTGCGCCCAACGACCTGACATTGGAGCAGGCTCGCAATCTTAGAGAGGAGATGGCCTTCTGCTCTAGCCAAACCGAGGTGGGCTTGAGGCCTCCTCTTGACCCTTTGATTGTCGAGCCGATGGAAAGGACCCATGCAATGCCCCTCAAGTTGTCTAACAACGCGACCCGCATTCTGGTTTCCTTTATCACTCTTTGCAGGCCTCAGCTTGATAGATTGACATACTTGGGACTGGAAAAGAGCATGACAATCCTAGTCCGTTATACTCACGATAGTAGCTGTCAATCAGTTTCGAGCCCTCGATCGATCTGCTTCATTACTTCTTTACTTTCCAGGCAATCAACAGCAAGGTGCAGGGAAAGTCTGCCCACAGGGCGTGCAGATTTTGGATGGATGGCTCAACAAGTCGCAAAGCCTACTCCAAAGTTTTTATTTGTGGCGTCCAAGTTTGGTTGGACTTTCCCTAAGGAGCAAGCTAAGATCCAGCATCTACCTCTGCTAAAGGGTCGTGGGGCCGGAAGGCTGCCCCTTACTTTCCTAGTGGATGTCCCTTCACCGAATACGCCTAGCTTTCACTTCTTTCCGGACCGAACTGCGGTTAGTTGGCTCCGGAGGTTAACGATCTCTTCCTGATCCTCATGTCTCTTTCTTTCCTCCTTTCTTCTTCTAAGTGAGAGGGCCCTGTTTCTCTAGTTCTTTTCGAGCTAGCTCGCTCCCTGCGTGGAACCCTCTCACTCTTGTCTCTAGCATTCCTCTAGTAGACGCAAGGTGTCCTGCTTCCTCGCTGTATTGGGTCTCCTCTAGGCGAACTCTCCCAGGGTTGCGAAATGGCTCTCTTTGGGATGCGATTCGAACCGGGGCCCCTTAGGCGACTGTGTACGCTAATCTAGTCCATAATGAAGGCGAGTTGTGTGAGCTTGACTTAGCGATTGGGCCGCAGATGCATTTCTGTTCGACGCCGGGCGAGTTAATCTTGGTTCTTGTCGGACCTCAGTGCGAGGTACTATGGGTTCTGGAAAATTGGAGGGGAGGTTCATCAAGTTGCAGCAATTGGGTGTTAACTTGCAGCAACCGCGTGAGTAGTTAAGCCATATGCCTCAGATGGGCAATGTGAACTTGGTCGTGAACCTGTTTGTACCAGAGGAGTTTTTAGGTTCTACCTATTGTTTTGCAAGTCTTGGCCATTCAGCCTGCCAGAGCTTTCCCTCCTGCCGTAGAGGTGGCAAGTCATTAGCTTGACCATTAGTAGCTCGCCAGTTGGGCACAAGCTCTTCGAATATAATGTTGAGTCCAGAGGCATTGGATCTCAAGGCTCTAACTCCAGCTGTAATTGATTGCTATTCACCGTTGGGTACGTGGCCGTTTTGAGAAGGGTAGTAAGTTCAGAAGGATTGGCCATTTGGTAGTCTAGATGGCCAGGATTTTTTTGGCTAAGAAGTAGTGGATATTAAACCTTAAAACAAACTTGGCCCAGCAACGGAACCTCTCATCGTGCCCAAATTGACGATAAAGGAATATGAGATGGCTTAAGTATTAGGGTTACGGACAAGTTAGCTTGATGATGAAGGAATATGAGATGGCAATCCTTGAACACCCAAGTGAAGGAAGTAAGCATTTCACCCTGCTTAAACCCTCGGGCGTGAGAGTAAGAGATTTGCTATGAATTGTGGAGCTCGCTTGACAGCTCGTTCGTAGAAAGCGAGTCTAGGCGAGATGCTCACAGGCATAATATATCGGTGCAGTTAAGAATGTGTGTATAGATAATGTACCATAAATGATCCGAGTATTGGGGTATTTATAGGAGCATTGAATACCCTACAAGGGTGGGGAGACAGCTTGGCAATTGGTAAAGTGTCCTATGAAAGGTCACTGTCATGTTCGGTCAACTCTACCGATATCCATGAAATTGTAGGATTTGGTCAGTGCAGTCTAGTTACATGCCAGATTTACGAAGTCCCTGTCTGTCCTTTGTGACAGCTCGCTTACGAGCTGAACCGAGCTGCAAAGGCGAGTTGACTCCTGAATGTGAGCTTTAGGTTGTCGGCCACTATGACGTGGAGGGTTGGTGCCTAGCTGAAAGGGGTCCTGGTATAGTTGGCTTGACGATAACAGTTTGTAAATAACTCATATACTCAACTTAAAAGAATGTACGATTTTTTAGTTAGTTAGTTAGGGAACAGGAACAGTACCCTGCACAATTTATGAATAACAAAAAAACATATAAATAATGGGGGCAGACAATCGAACCTGGACCTACAAGCCGGAGGACATTGGAAGCCTTACCTAAGCAATACAATAAAAAAAACTACTAGCTGACAATTTGTTTCGGAAAGGAACAATTCTAGCAGCCATCATGTAATGATGTACTTCAAAACTAATTTACATAGTGAGTTTGTACTACTACTAATTCTTCTACTCTGTACTTGTTAAATAAAAATAGTTGTTAGCATATCCTGATACTTTATCCGACTATCTTTTTTGGAATCCCCTATTATTGCATATTGTGATTCCATTCTTAATTCACAGGCTTCAATTCATGATAGCATTCTGGATTTGATGCCTCTGACGTCTGAGCTAAACCTAGAATGTTACAAATGTAAATGATTAATTTTTTTTCTGAAAATCACCTGGAATTTTGGTTTTTATAGAATAAAGTGGCGGTGGTAGAAGGAAATATTCCATGGCCAGGAAGCACTCATGAAACATCCAAGTCGTGCTTCCCAACCAATAACGAGTCATGATAGTGTCATGGTGGCACCTCTTTTAAATTTAGTGTACTAGCTTTTTTCAAAAAGAGGTGCCCCTTAGCATTTTGGTAACTTTTCATTGGTCGGGATCACCACATTATGCTTCACTGCTTCTAGACCACCAAATATTATCCCGTGGGCGTTGAGTCTAGTAGCAAAAGTCATGATTCGAGTAAGTTACCAGTATATAAAGGTATTTATGTTCCTAATAGCCTGTGATAGGATTCAAGGAATTGTACCTTTTAGGGAACTAAACATACAATAAGCATTTCTTTGTTTAACAACAACATACGCTTTTAATTTTAGGAATATGAAGCAACTTTATTCAATACTCAATGTTTAAAACATAAAATACCTCAGCATGTTTCAGGTCCATGGTTCCATCCATAACTTCTATTGACAATTCATGACTCTGCTCCAATGTATCACTGACATTTTCTACCTTTTGTTCACGGAGGAAACTTTCTAAGTCAGTAGTGTATGTCCTCAAAGACAGTCCAATAAAGTTTCCTTCCCATTCAAGAATATTGAAACATGACAAGGCATCCTCTATCTTTTCAACACTCTGAAACCTAACAATATGTTTTAAGAGAAAAGAAGGGAAGTATTTAGACGCTGGCACAAAAGTAAACAACATAGAATACTCGTATACCTACGCACATAATTACCTTTTAAAAATGCAGTCAAGATCCTGTAATGACTTCAAAGTTCTTTTTCTCTTCTCAACCTTAGTCTCAAGTGCTAGTATCTTTAAAATAGAAAGACTATCAAAGTTAAAGATCAAGGCCACTTAAAGACAGAAAACATGAATAGGTATAAAAGCTATAAATTGTGCCCATGTTTGACATTGCATTATTAAGGTGTATCCAAGCTGTAGCCAACAGGAATTATATTGAACCTTAAACTTGCAGCTTCCAGGTGCACTTAATGGAACCATTTGATCTTCTGCCCAAGCGGAGCAATCAAGATGTGCATCTGCTTTTTCTTTCTCTAGACCCTAGAACATGATAAAAAGATGTCATGGGCTTATACGAAAAGTATAAATAAAAGCTGAAAATGATATACAAACAGTCCTGAAAATATACACATATGGTAAACCAAATGATCGCTACCAAGAGATTGCACTACAATATAGAAAACCTGCTTGCTTTGAGATTTCTGTAAACACTGATACGTAATTTTATTTCAGTTTGAATGTAAATAATGAGCTTGAGATAGTGGAATTGACATCGGTGTATAAGTGTTAACTGGAGAGAACCAAGACAATCTTACGTACAGTTACTTCGATTTCAACCTCAAGTATGCATTAGAAAATTACTGCTTTTGTACACATGTAAGATGATAACTGAATGACTAATTCCATTCTAGTCCATTAGCCAAGTTACAATTAGGATCAAAAGTTTAAATGAAATGGTTTAGTCCAATTCCATTCTCGCCTAAGATAACTGCTGCAACCAAATAACAAGTTGTAGGTGCTGAATAGCTGGATAATATAAGAAGCACACATCAAAAACAAAAGAAATAAAAAAAAGAACAGGCGTCAGAAAAAAAGAACAAAAATAGAAGACTGGGAGAACAAAAATAAACCTGGATACAAGGAAATTGAATTTGTTTCCCAGACTTACTAACTGGAATCTTTGGCATGTCTCTTTTGTGGCCATAGTCAAGTAAAAGAAAAGGGGATCCTGCCTATCTGATGGACGATTGTAACTACCCCAAAATCCCTCACACCAAGCCACTTATTCTCAAGTTTAGCAGCCTATTCCCTTGCCAAGATAATCGTTATAAAGCACGAGTAAAACATGATCATATTCTGGTTACGCTAATACATCTGAACAAAATGTTGAAAATACATTATTTAGTCCTTACTCCTTTCAATAAACTAGCACACTATCTCAATTTAACATAAACAGAAGAACTTACAGTTGATGAAACAGGAAAAACATTGCGTTATGTGCATGGGAGCTAGCGAGTCTCACGATCAACTGTTTATACATTGCCCTATGGCTTGGAATCATTGGTGCATGTTGTTTAGGTTGCAAGGAGAGATTTGCACCATGCCTCGCAGTTTGGAGGATCTTTGTATGATTAGACATTTGGGTTTTGGTCGCTCTAGGAATGGTTCTTTACTGTGGGAATGTGTCGTATTCAATCTATTGTGGAACATTTGAGAACTACCGATCTCGCATTTGTCGGAGAAGATCACTTTGTAGTCTTCTTTTTGGGCTTGAAGTTTTGGCGCTTCCAGGGATTGTCTTTGGGAGATTTTTCTAGGGATTGGAGAGCCTACTTCATTAATTTGTGTGTTTTTGTACGTTTTTACTTTGCTGGCTCTTGCGCTTTTCTTTGTAACTTCTTTCTCTATTAATGATATTTTTCTTTTATCTAAAAATAATAACCTATCGTCCCCCTTTCACAAGCGTGTCCGCTCAATGTCCTCGCGATCATGTCATGGATTCCTCTCCGTAGGAGATAACCCTAGATTCAATCCATGTACTTCATCCCATGTTATCATATTCTGATTCAGACATGCCTATCGCCATTCGAAAAGGTAAATGTACTTATACTCACACGATTGCTTCTCATATCTCTTATAATCATATATCTCACTCTGCATGCGCCTTTAATGCCTACATTCACTGTGTTGCTATTCCTAAAACTGTGGTCGAGTCTTTATGTCATAGTGGTTGGAAGGCTATGGAAGAGGAAATTGAGGCTCCTAAATTAACGAGACTTGGGATTTGGTCTTTCTTCCGGAAGGGAAGAGAGCTAATGGCTACAAATGGGTATTTGTTGTCAAAATGAATCCAAATGGGAGTGTGGCTCGATTAAAAGCCAAATTGGTAGCCAAAGGGTATGATATTACAAAGATAAGTTCTCACCGGTAGCCAAGACCTTTGTTCAAATCCTCATCACTTTGGCGGCCTCTAACCATCGGCCATCGTATCGATTAAATGTGAAGAAATTTTCTTCACATTGATCTAGAGGAAGAAGGTTATATGGAACATCTGCTTAAGGGGAGCGTGATAAGGTGTGCAAGTTAAGGAAGTCCTTCGAGCTTGGTTTGGAAGGTTTAGTAAGGTAATGCTTCGTTTCGGATTGCGAAGAAATGCATGTGATAAGACCGAAGTGATGGTGGTTATATTCTTATCGTTATATATGTTGATGACATTGTGGTCTCAGGGAGTGATATAGAGGGAATCAATGCGCTCAAGACCTGCATTGGAACCAAGTTTGAACAAAAGATTTGGGTTCTTTGAAGTACTTCTTGGGATTGAAGTGACTCGATCCAAGAAAGGGATACTCATTTCACAAAGGAAGTATGTCCTTGATTTACTTTGGTAGAATACACCAATGGATCTGAATGTCAAACTTGAGGCCGGTGAAAGAGAGAGTTTGAAGATCCAAAACAGTTTCAAAGATTGGTTGGTAAGCTTAACTACCTTGTTGTGACTCGTCCGAACATTGCTTTTTCGGTAAGTGTAATCTGATTGTTATTCACTGGAATGCTTTGATCCGAATAGTGAAGTACTTGAAGGGGGCGTCCGATAAAGAGGTCATGTACACAGATCAAGGACATACACGGGTTGAGACCTTCACGGATGCTGATTCAGCTAGTTCACCAGAGGACAGAAAGTGTACCACGGGGTATTGTGTGTTTGTGGGTGGAAACTTGGTCTCATGGCAATGTTAAGTGCATAATCTAAGTATCGTTCGATGGACCAGACTACCCAAGAACTCGTGGGTAGTGGGTACCACACTTCTTGAAAGAAATTGGATTTGAAGTGACTTTACCAATGAAGTTGTGGTGTGATAACCAAGTTGCCATGCATATTACTAGTAGCGAAAGACGTGTAGTAAGTTCTAGAGTAGAACGGGTCTAATAGTTGTCCTACAAAAAATAATTCCTTCAACTGTTTTGATATGCTTATTGCGCATAAACTCATGTCTTCACAGTCATTACAACATGTCAAAAAATCCACTCTGATTTCTTACATAGGACATGTTCTCAATAACACATTTCATTATTAAGAAAAGAACAAATAGGCTATATATTAGTCTATACTCAAAACTCTTTTGGTTGGTATACGAAAATCAACATGAAAAAAGGGAGTTGAAAATGCTCATAGATGATTCAAACGATGCCAGGAGGGTTATTATCTAGGGAACCCTGGCATATATACTAGCAGTCAACAAAGTAATCTGCAATGATAAAAGTGCATGAATTTAATCATGAAAACTCTCGTTAAAACAAAGGCAACCAACCTGAGATTCGATGAACTCCAACGAGCAGTTTAATCCTTCAATATTGCTATCCAATCGGTTAGAATCTACAAGAAGATAGCCGCATAAGAACTACGATGTTAGCTCTCATAGAAAGCATCCAGATTCACATGGAACAATTCGTTAAGTACTGGTATAAGGTTTTTACCTTGCAAGTATTCCCTTGTAAGATTCTCGATTTCATCAAAAGTTTTAACATTTTCAGCTTCCACCATGCTAAGTTCCCCTTCCAAATGCTCCAAACAAGCATCTTAAATGTAAATCATCACGAAATGTATAAAGGTTCAACCAATGAATGAAAACACATATGAGAGAATTAGTGAGTGCATATGTGAGTGTGCGGATGTGTGTGTGTATACCAGTGTGAGGAGATACAGAGAAAATTGATAACGAACACTATCATGGGTTTGTCTAGCATGACCCTAAGGGACATTTTAAGCACCTAAACATATTAACCTCTGCTAAAACTTCCCAAGAGGAATTGGTACTTGCGCAATTCATTAAACTAAATAGAATTGTTCTAAATCAAGTATACCCTTCGTTCCAACAAGAGTCCAATCTAAAATTTTAGTATAGTTTTACATTTAAGGTGATAAATTTTCGACCATGAAATTTTTTTATTTAAAATACTATGAACCGTAATTTATGTATCTATAAAAATAAGCACTCAAGAAAATGTGATTACATTAACTGAAAAGAGTTAAAAGTGGACTCTTTGCATTGAATGGAGGGAGTATCATTTTATGTGCACTTAAGGCACATGTTAACTTTTTCCAAACTATAGCTTGGTTATATCTGCTAGTTAATAAGAATGGTAATTGTGTGCATATGTGTGTGTAAATAAGAATGAAGCTCCGAGGGAGAAACATATACCCAAATCTTCAAATGTTAAGGAGCTGAGATCAGCGTAGTTCGAAAGAACCCGAGTGAATTTGTCCTGTTTCAATTAATTTTTAACATGAAGACAAATAAAGATTATAAATCAAACATGGAGGTAACAAACGTAAATAAAATGAAAACGAAAAATTGGCCCAATTATGCAATTTTATTATAAAATTAAAATAATGGGTATCACCTCAAGCTGGAGTACACAGTCTTTCAACAATTCCTCCTCCTCGGAAGAAGAAGAGAGTAAATTAGCATCGCTGCTATTAGTTTGAATTTCAGTTAATTGATGAATTCGGCTGCAATTAGAAAGATATAAAATCAGATAACTGCATACGATTATTGTTGTACCGTAACATTTGTACTGTGTAAGGATATGTGAGTTTGAATCTTACCTTCGAAGGGTGTCGAAATCGAGTGGCTGTGGAGCTGCTAGGGCTAATATGTTGTCCTCCATTTTTGCTCAATCGAATCGAGGAGTCTCCACGGCGTGCTGTGTGTGTGTGCTGTTTGTGTGCAAGTGTGCGCGCGTGTGTGTGTGTTGTGTTCGAACTTTCAAGGTTCAGTTTTCCCTCCCATTCAGTTGTTATTTTAGGCTACAATAGCTGCTTTTCGAGGGGATTAAGGGGATTGGTTACAAATTATGTAGTTACTAAAAAAAAATGTTCCTGCAAGAAAAGAAAATAATTAAATATATTTATAAACAAAATAAGAATATATTTCGTTGAAAATTATAAAGTACAAAAATTAAAAATATATATTTAATTAAATATGTTTAAAGAATATTATATTTGTATAAAAATGTTATTAATATATAAAATATGATAAATTAAAATTTTTGAACTTTACTGAAAAAGAGTTTGTGAAAAAGGGCGTGGGGTTGTGTTTTGCGGGAGTGTAAGAATGTGTGAAGAGCGTGTATGGTGTGTAGGTGAAAAAAAAATGTTTGACTAGTGTGTATGAGATCCAAAAGGTGTGGTGTGATGCTCTACTTCCCATGGTATCATGGCCTTGGATGGCTGTTATGTGAATCTGCGACCGCTATAATTAGTTGCTCCAGGTGGGCCCTTTTCGGTCTTTTTTCCTTCTCCAAATTCTTTTGTCCCTTCCCTAAAATCTCAATAAGGAGTTGTTTGTTTGCACTTAATCAATATTTTAAAGGGGGTTACATCCGATTCGGTAAGATAACTTGGCATTCAGACCATTTGGTAAATTTTCATTTTCAGATCTAAATGCAACTTAATTCATCTTATCCAATCAGACTTAAAAC
>JAOTQG010093164.1:0-13673 GCA_025631175.1 Iris virginica
GAGAGAGAGAGAGAGAGAGAGAGAGAGAGAGAGAGAGAAAGCGAGCGAGAGAGAGAGAGAGAGAGAGACTAACCGGAATAACACATGGTGGCGAGTGAAAGAGAGAGAGAGAGGAGGCGATGGGATCCGACGAGCGAAAGAGAGAGATGGGAAGGGATGGGAGGTTAGGGGAGAAATTTTATGATATATTTGAATTAAACCAGGAAACCGTATTTTATAAATGCTTGTTAACGCTACTTATCTTATCAATAGACTTCCTACTTACTAGAAATGCTTAGTAAGAAACCTCAAAACTCCTTTTGAAATGCTTAGTAAGAAACCTCCCATCTATGATCTCTTAGAGTCTTTGGTTGTCTTTGTTATGTGTCTACTTATGTCTACAACACAAATAAATTTGGTCCTAGAGCCACAGAGTGTATCTTCCGAGGATATCCTTATGGTAAGAAAGCGTATAAATTCTATGATATTGAGTCTCACAAGATATTTCATACCAGAGACATAAAAGTCTATGAATATATATATTTCATTTTGCATCTTGTCAAATACATTATTCAAATCATGAGCCTATGTTTCCTACCAATTTAAACTCACCCTTCATTCCTTCTCATACTTTCCTATGTCAGACTTTCATTCTACAAATACTTATTCTAGTGGACACTCTTCTATTTCCTCTCTATCTTCACATATCAATTATCATGCATGCAATTAATGTTCCTCATTCTTCACCTATTTCAATACCTACAAGAACAAGAGTTCTACCATAAAAATATAAATCTATACAGACCTTCCTTCAATGTACCAATTATCCAAGGGATCTTCATTCAGGTATCCTATAAAGCATTTTCTCTTAATGTATCTCTTACTTCTGAACCAAAATCCTTCAATGAAGCTGTTCAATCTCATGAGTGGTGTGATGCTATAACTAAAGACATAATGCACTTGAAAGTAATAAAAAATATGGAATTTAAAATTTGTTCCCATTGCTCAGAAGGTTGTTGGCTGCAAAATATTGGATCTATAAGATTAAATATATGCCTGATAGACTAAGTGATAAGTACAAGGCAAGACTGGTCGCTAAGGGATATATAAACAGAATGAAGGTAAGGATTTCTTTGAAATTTTTGCACCAGTAGCCAAAATGACAGCAGTGAGAGCCTTACTACCTTTTCCATCCATTATTGATCGCTTATTATTCATATGAACGTCTCAAATGCATTCTTACATGGAGATTTAGAAGAAGATGTCTACATAGAACTTTCTCAAGGCTATTATTGTTTTTCCTCCTCAGGGTTACAAAGTTGTTTGCAAAGTGCAGAAATCCCTTTATGGCTTAAAGCATGCACCAAGATAGCGGTATGCCAAATTTTCAGAAGCTCTTGTTTACTTTGGTTTCAAGCATGATGTCATTGATCATTCTTTGTATGTGTTGAATCAAAATCGTTCTACTACTGTTGTGCTAGTGTATGTAGATGATATCCTTATTAACGATTCTGATCCTAGTATCATTAAAGCTCTTAAATCTCATTTACATAAATCCTTTTCTATAAAGGATTTAGGGCCTTTGAAATTCTTTCTCGGCCTTTCAGATGGAATATGTGTTGGAAGTAGGGTTCCGATCGTCACAAAGCCCTTCCCCCTAGGGCCCGATAGCAACATAGATAGGCTTCGACGATGGACCTGCAGTCATCTTGGCTAGATCTGCTGGCATCCTTGTCAGCGAACATGGCGTAGGCGCTGCCGAGCCGTAGAAGGACTTATCGGTGACGTTGAAGATGAAGATTCGATGGATCTGTGCCGTCATATTGCTTCATCTTTTGATTAGAATTTCAAATTTTTTTTATAGGTGTATGAATGCACATAATATGTATCTTAATGCACATATATGTGTATTTTAATGTACATAGGTTATCACCGCCACCTCCACCGGCTCCTTCGGCATTGGCTTTTTGGTTGATTGAATTTAGCAATTTGTTGGTTGGGGTTAGGATTGGAATTGAGGTTCTGATTGTAATGCACATAGATTTGTATTTTAATGCACATATGTGTATATGTTCATGTACATAATTGGATTTAGCAATTTGTTGGTTGGGATTATAATTGAGGTTCTGATTGTAATGCACATAAGTTTGTTTTTAATGCACATATGTGTGTATGTTCATGCACATAAGTTGATATCGTAATTTTTAGATTTTTGGGTAGGTGTATGAATGCACATAAGTGTATATCTTAATGCACATATATGTGTATTTTAATGTACATAAATTACTACTGGCATCGGCTCCTTCGATATTGACTTTTTGGTTGAATGGATTTAGCAATTTGTTAGTTGAGATTGGAATTGGGGTTCTAATTGTAATGCACACATGTTTGTATATTAATGTACATATGTGTGTATGCTCATGCACATACGTTTGTATCGTAATTTTCGTAAGTGTGTAATTGAATGCACATAGGCGTGTTTCTTAATGTACATAACCGTATATCTTAATGCACATATCTATGCGTAAAAATGCACATAAATTTTTAACTCACAATTGAATTCAAAAGATCGAAACAGAAAATGCACATAATAGTATATAAATGTACATCAAAATGCACATAATAAAAATGAGATTTTGAATTTTTCGAATAATTTGAATCCTTTTATAATACGAAAATTGCATATATTCCATATCCGTAAATTCCTAAAATTATGGGATCAATTAATCAATTACCTTTTAAAATATTTTTTATTTCCTAAAATAACGAAAAAAATTAATTAATTTTTGACTCTCTCACTTTTTAATTTAAAAAAGTGTAATTCACTTGCCAAATAGACACTTCTTTGTAGAAATGACTAAGCACTCTATATAATTTTTTGAGAGGCGATGACTCGAGGGAGAGAGTAGGGTGCGTTCACTCGTCTTGTTTTTCAAACAATGTTTGAAAAACAAATCAAAAACACAAGTTTTCTCTCTCTACCTACTATTTCTACATACCCCTATATCACCTTTATATCCTATCAAATATCACATCAAATCACAACTATCACCCTCTCCCTCTTTCTCTCTTCATCACTATTATGTAATTTTTTAAAATTCAAAGGGTAAAATTGTAAAACTCATACAAAACCAAAACAAACACAAAATACAAATAAAAATAAAATATATCAAAAAACTCCACGTCCAAACGCACCGAAGTCTGAAGCGGGTGAAGGAAAAGGGATGGGGGAAGCGGGTAGGACCTGCTAAAGTGCTAAGGGGTGAAAAGAGAGGGGGAGTATTATGTTTAGGGTTTAATCAAAATATAGAATAGGCACAACTACATAAACGGTCCCTAAACTAATTCGAAATTTACAATTTATCCATCATTTTAGGATATCAGTAATTTTGGACTAAAATTATAAAATTCGGCCAAATCGAAGCTCACACCGTTTATATTTTACCACTAATTTCTCCGAATCTGTTTTTCAAAGCGTCGGCCACCTTGGTGACGAGTTATGTGATCCAGCTCAACAGAGTTTAGCGGCCCGAAGTCAAAACAAACTCAACTGCTCAAATACCCTTAAACCCCAAGATTTCAAATTCCCAAACAAAAGCAGAGAGAGAGAGAGAGAGAGAGAAATTAAGAATAGAGGTGGAGGGGGAAGCAGCAATGGAGATGGACGGCGGAGAAGGAGGAGAGGATGAGGTGAAGTGTTTGAGTAGTTATATGGACGACGGTAGCGCAGAGAGTCACAGGTACTATTTGTCGAGGAGAACGGTGCTCGAAATGCTGAGGGATAGAGGGTTTGAGATACCCAATTCAGACATTGAAATGTCGCTTCAGCAGTTTCGGAGTATTCATGGCCAGAGTCCGGATACTGATCGGCTAAGGATTTCCGCCTCGCATTTGACTGATCCG
The DNA here is from genome assembly GCA_025631175.1 of Iris virginica. Taxonomy (NCBI): domain Eukaryota; kingdom Viridiplantae; phylum Streptophyta; class Magnoliopsida; order Asparagales; family Iridaceae; genus Iris; species Iris virginica. The sequence goes on from JAOTQG010093164.1 coordinate 3,883, forward strand.
AGGGTCAAGGTTGGTGAAATTTCGTTTCGTTTTTTTGTTTTTACTTCATTACCCTCTCTTAATTTGCCAAGAAAATGCGTGCATGTTTGTGTTGGAGATTTGGGATTGTTGCATTGACTTAAGTAGTTTATATTTTTCTTTTTTTGTTTGGATTTTGTTTTTTTTAGTGATTTTGGTTGTAAATATGTTTGTTTTTGTGTGCGTTTGTGTGTGCTAATTGAACGTGTGTGATTCTTGCATTAGGCGTAAGTATGTTGTTTCTTAGTTCGTTGCATGTTTTGCGTGTGTGTTTGTTGTGTGAATTAAGCATGTGATATTCTTGCATTAGGCTTAATTTAAAGTGTGCTTATTTATTTGAAGATCTGATGGGCGCGCATGTGTGTGAATGTATCATGTAAGATTCTTGCATTATTCTTAATCTCATAGTAATGGATGGACTAACCAAACATGTACAAGATGCATGTTATTTGCCAATTAAGTTGTCCTCACTGATGAAATGAGAACATTGTAAATGATAAGTTAGAAAATTTGAGAGAAGGTTTATAGGTCAATGGGTTTAAAATAAGTAGGAATAAAACACGATACATGGGTATGCAACTTCAGTTGTAGGAAGAGAGTTAATTGAGAGAAAGTTAGGTTAAACGGTGGAGAAATACCACAAAGACAACAATTTCGATACATAGGATCAATTATAAAGCAATATATAGAGTTTGGAATGGACATTAATCATAGAATAACATCGAGTTGAGCGAAATGGAAGAGTTCATGGAGAATGTTATGTGGTGGATGTAGACTAATAAAGTTAAAAGGGAAAATTTTGTAGGCCGACAATTAGGCTTGCTCTCGTACAGAACATAATGTTGGGCCGCTAAAAAAGAACATGCTAACGAGATGAGTTTAGCTGAAATGCAAATCTTAAGATGGATTTGTGGTAAAACTAGAAAAGATTCCTAATAAAAAAAATAGGAGAGACGGTGAAATTTACCCCTATAGTAGAAAAAGATTAATGATAACCTAAGATGGTTTGGGTACATATAACATAGGTCCCTTAGTGCACCGGTTAGAAAGTGTGATGGCATCAATCTTACTCAATCTAGGGGTAGGGGTAGATCAAAGCTAATATTGACATACACAATACGAACGATACGAAGGATCGTGACTTATGTGGTGAGTTGGCATTGGATATCTTGGAATGACGGAAATGATCCATTTAGCAAACCCCAAATGGTTAACCAAGGCTTTGTTAAGTTGAGTTTGAGTTTTGGTTGTTTTTTATTATCTGAATGTCTATGTTTGTATGTGTAGGGGTGTGTTTTCTCAACATTAGGGTTTTTGTGTTACCCTTTATCTTTGATTGACAGATGGAGTGAATGTACTTGAAGAAATTGTATGTACATAAGATTTTTGAACCTTAGTGATAAATTGAGGTAAATAGCCGATGTGAAAGTTGTAATTTTTTTGGACATCTTTTCAGGGTCTTGCATGCATCAGGATACTTCTTCTGAGTTTTTTATTGGAAATTTTGCATTGAAAATGCTTAGCGAATCTTTGGTGAATGTTTAAAATGCTCTGGTGAGTGTTTGGTGGTACCTTCTCTGTTGGCTTTTCCCCAACCGATTAAAACTCTAGTGGCCATCTTTGTTCAAAGAAAAACATGTAAGTAAGAGGTGCACACTTGACACTTATGAGTTGCTGAGAAGTTGGGTAAAAGAATATTTGAATGGTTGTAATTAACATAGTTTTTGAGGTGTCAACACACCATATACCAATTGGTGGATTAATGACTTCGTAGATGCTGCTTGGCATGTGATATAATTCTCAATGAAATGTGGTACTCCCTCCGTCGCAAAATGAAGGAGCGTTGATTGCTTGTTAACATTTCGTTTTTCTGTAACTTATGATGTAAGAAAATAAACAAGTGATATACACAAGTACAATTTAATATGGAGGTGATGATACGGTATGAAGCAACAACTCTCCCCCGGTCCTCATGTCAATGTCGGACACACATTGTACACCAATAGTGTGGGGGCACTTGTCAAACAAGCTCTAAAGTGTTGCATTATTCCTTTTCTTTGAAGTTTGATTTTTTAGAACTTGTACGTAAACAACACGTGTGAAATGTAGAATTTCGTTAAAACTAAATTAAATAGGGTTAAATATTTAACCCTTGAAGGTAGTAAACATTAATAACAAATTGGAAAAGTGTATTCCCAATTTTTATGAATGATGCCTTGCGAATGTTGGAAATATCTTAAAATACTGCTTTCCTCTTGATGCTAACTCGAAGATCAAACATGCATATATTTATATTTATGTATATATATAGTGGCTTCAATGAAAACCTACATATTGTGAGAATGTGTTAGAACCACTCGGATCCACCAACTTGATATTTGGTGCATCTTAGTTGATTTGGTGGATCTTAGTATCAACTTGGTGAATCTTAGTCGTTCTCACGGGTTCTCACATTTAGGCTCTCATTTAAGCCACTATCGATATATATTTATAGGATTTTTATCATTTTAGACCTTAAAGTTTTCGTGAGCTAGCAATTTAGGCCCTCTGGTCTCATATTTGCTGTTTAAGCCCTAATTTTTTATTTTTGTTGCAAAATGAATCATTTTGGGATGAATTCCGTCAAAAAGTAACGGAATGCCTAAAATGAATTTTTTTTCTTAACCTAAGGGCCTAAAATGAAAAATTTTAAATAAAACTTAATCGAATACCTAATTATTTTCTACTTCAATTAAAATTAATATTTTAATTTAAAATAATACCTAATTAGAATTAATACCTTAGTTAAATATCTAATTATTTTCTACCTTAATTAAAATTATTACCTCAATTAATTAACATATCCTACCTTTTTTAAAAATAATACCTTAATTTAAAATAATATCTTAATTAAATTATTACATAAATTAATTACCATATTCTACCTTATCCTAATCACCACCCATCACCATAATCGATCCACACACACCATAACTCGCTCACCGGAGCATCCCACGACCAGACGTCTAACACCCATCGTAACCACTATGTTTTTGTACACTCAAAATCCATATAACATTACAAAGCCAAGAATCGATAACCCAGAACCCCGAAATCGACCATATAACCCTGCTCCAACTCCGACTATGATTTGGGAGTGCAAAACCCAGATCGGAAATAACCAACTTTAACCCAAACTGCAACACACTTATATATCTATGGATCTTGAGCTTTGAGAAATTCAAGGAGCACCATGTGTCCTTTGCTTAATCGGACAAGAGTGTTAATGGATGGTTGCTGCAATGGGTTTGTTGTTGGTGGATCGGGTTGAGGATGGATAAAGAATGAGACGAGGGAGAAGCTTGGTGGTGGTGGGTTTTGTTGCTGCCGAATTTTGGTGGGACTTGGAGGACAATGGGGAGCTCGGCCACCGAATGGAATGGCGGCTTGGGGAGGTGAGAGCGTTGTTTTTAATGGCGGGTGAGAATAGAGAGGGAGAAATCGAGGGAGATGAGAGAGGTGCTGTAGGGCAGCGGAGGGCGGTGGAAACAAGGTTGTTTGTGGGAAAGTTGTTAGGGATTTGAAGAGACGAACACATTGAGCCTAATGCCGCCTTCAAATTTCGCACAGGATAAGATAGGATATGGTAATTAATTAAAATTTAATTAATATTTAATTAATATAGATAGATTTAGATATTTAATTAAGATATTATTTTAAATTAAGGCATGATTTAATTAGATATTATTTTAAATTAATGTACTATTTTTAAATAAGGTAGGATATGATAATTAATTAAGGTAGAAAATAATTAGATATTTAAATGAGGTATTAATTCTAATTAGGTATTATTTTAAATTAAAATATTAATTTTAATTAAAGTAGGAAATAATTAGGTATTTAATTAAGGTGTATTTAAAAATTTTCATTTTAGGCCCTCAGGTTAAGGAAAAAAATTCGTTTTAGATACTCATTTACTTTTGGACGGAATTCATCCAAAATGATTCATTTTGCAACAAAAATGAAACATTAGAGCTTAACCAGCAAATATATTTGAAACCTGGGGACCTAAATTCCAAGCTCACAGAAACTTTAGGGCCTAAAATGATAAAAATCCATATTTATATGCATGGTTGATATTTTAGTTAGCGTCAAGAGGAACGCAAGGCATCATACATTCAAATTGAGAACTACATTTTTCCAATTTGTTATTAGTGTTTACTACCTTCAAGGGTTTAACGAAATTCTACATTTCAGATGTTGTTTACGTACAAATTCTGACAGATCAAACTTCAAAGAAAATGAATAATGCAACACTTTAGACCGTATTACAAGATTCGACAATTATCAACTAAGATCCAATAGTGGTTTGCAGGTTCTCACAATATTTATGTTCTCATTTTAACATCTACCTATATATATATATATATATATATATATGCACGCGCGCGCACACACACATATATATATAGTATAAGAATTATCTGTGTGCGTATCCCTAGAGGTGTCATGTCATAGTCCCCAAGAAATCGTGTCAATACTGCATTTGGGCTTTTTGGGTTATATCTGCCCCGTTACCAAGGATTGGGATACTTTTTGAACAAAACTGGTCCAAACATGGTAGAAACTGAACATTGGATTCTGTTGCTTGCACCGATTATCATTTGATTTGGTTCAAACTTTTGGTCTCAGCTGTGAAATTTGATTATGTATGTTTTAAAGCCAGCTAAATTTGAAGCTTATATAAATATGCTTTGGCTCACTTCCAATTTCACTCTTTGTGTTGTGCGATTACCGAGTTATTTGCATGGCCAAAAACATAGTTATTAAAGGCGCGCCTAGGCGCCGGGCTCAGGTGGGCGCAAGTTCTGTGCCTTGGTAGGGCTAGGCGAGGCACTGTACGTCGGGCGTGTGATTAGGCGCGCCTTTTGGCTAGGCGTGCGCCTTGTCTAATTGCGCCTAGGCGCCAGGCTCACTTTAGGTTTGAAACTACGTAGTTTTGCTCTGGTTTAGGGTTAAATAGGGTAAGTTAAATACCCAGCCCAGTTCAGAAATACCCAAGGAAAGAAGAACGAAGGAAAGAAGAAAGAGTCGCTCCTTCAGATCCGACCTCAGCCACCATCGCCACCCTCCGGCGAACCTCCTCCACCGTCGGCGAGATCTGGACTTTAGGTATGTTTTTTTTTTTCGTTTCAGTTCTTCTCTCTGATGTTTTTCTTTTCTTTTCTCTTCTCTTCTTCTTCTTCGTTTCTGATTCTCTTCTTCTTTTCTCTTCTCTTCTTCTTCTTCGTTTCTGATGCTCTTCTTCTTTTCTCTTCTCTTCTTCTTCGTCGTTTCTGATTCCGCTCTTCTTCTTTTCTCTTCCCTTCTCTTCTGTTTTTCTTGTCTTTTCTTTTCTCTTTTTCTTCTCGTTCGTCGTTCTGCCACGCTCCAGCTAGAATAGCATAGGCTACTAAAGGTTTTAATTTAACAATTTACCCCCTGTTCTGATTTTTTAACAATTAAGTCCTCAAAGTTTTTAATATTGCATTTTTATCTTATTATCTTTAAAATGTTATTTATTGGCCTTTTTACTTCTATTTTTTCCTTTTTCTCCTGCTCTTTTTCCTTTCTTTGATCTTTCTTCTTTTATTCAAGTTACATTTATGCATAAAATCATAATTCATATCTATAATTTTTTATAAAAATCGATAATTTAAATATAATAGAGCATATTAGAATGTATTTATATTTTAAAACATATTTTTAGGCTTTCGTCACTCGGGCGCGCGCCCGCCTTGTGCCTTGCGCCTAGGCCCCGGGCACACTTTTTGCGCCTTGGTGTGCCTTGCACATTTAATAACTATGGCCAAAAAACAAATACTCTTTCCATTCCACCTTCTTTAGGTTAAAGTAATTTTAAAATTTTGGTTTGTTAGAACTGTCTTGCACTTTTTACAGTTTACTTCATGTTTTGACCTTTTGGTCTACATTAGTGTGAATCGGTCATGGTACACTAAAACTATTGGGGATTTATTGGAAGCTTTTGTAGATGCTTTGATCCAAATGAGAATGAAAACTTATTCCTCTAAGGTTCTTTATTTCTATGTTTTTTGTGACTACCATGGTGCAACATTTAGAAGCAATTTTTGGATAGACTAGGCATTAGAATAGGTCATGCAGATTTTAAACGCACCTTTTGCTACTTTTTTGGATGCCCAATGTACAAGAAACTAGATTACGAGGCAGTGCAATTGTAATATAAATAGAAAAAAATGAAGTAGTTTATATTTGTTATGTACTTACAGTTTGTTATATTGTATACTCCCCCATTCCAAAATAAATTTCCTGATTGAATTGACACACAATTTTAGGAGAGGTGTCGCAATTTTACTGCCCCTTATGGATCTGCATAGGTTTTAAGAAAACAATTGATTTTTATTGTAAATTTTCCAATCCTCAAATGTTAAGTTAGTGATGTCAAATCAATTGCCCATGTATTTTTCTATCTTGCATAAAAAATATAAAAGTGTATGATGAACATTTTGTATCCAAAAACTTTCCCAAGAGGAAAGGGTGACAACTATTTTCAACGTCCTAGATAGGAGTAGGGGACATAATACTGAGACGGATGGAGTAATAACTTAATAACAACTCTTTCGTAATTAATAAAGCAACTAAATGAATAATAATACTAATATTCACCTGTTAATACACTATAGGCCTTGTCTCATGGCTCACGACTCTTGGCATGGCTTAGTGTCCAAAATCGCTTGAAGTTAGCTCGTGCTATATAGTTACTCCCTCCATCCCACTTCAAAGAGTTATACTTTCCATTTTCAGCTGTCCCATTTGAGAGTTTTAAGCCTTGACTTGATAAGATAACCCTCTTTTTTTACAAAGAACAAATGTGAGCCTCATATGAATGGGTATTAAAGATAATTTACATGTTTTCAACTCCTTTCTTAATCTCCGGGCGGAGTCAAAAGTATAAGTTTTGAAGTTGGGATGGAGGAAGTAGTGATTTGCATTTCTTCCGTTGTCATCTAGCATGTGTGCTGCAAGGAGAGGAGAGAGATGTGTTAGTGGCTCATGTTTCAAGGACTTTGTGTGTGCGATCCTATAAGATGTATTTGTTAAGTCCGTGAAACATCTAACCTTTTTGTACCACCTAACTCCTAAGGTAACTAATCTGTATGAGACTTACTTTACACTTGATATATTTATTGAATAGTGTTAAGTTGACTCACGTGATGTCATATTTTGGATCAAGGTTGCTTGCTAGGAACCAAACCCCTGGTAGTGATTAGGGCCATTGGGCTCTACCTTTTCCGCATGTATCTTGAGAATAGCGGGTTATGTACATCTTGTAAAATTAGCCAACATTTGGAACTCGGGCTTCTAAGTGTTCCGTAAAGGTTTGCAACTTACCCCTAGCCTTAGATTGGTCCTTCCAGAGTTATTGATGCCATGATTAAGAATCTCTATTTGTCATTTTTTACCCTTTTAAAAATTGAACAATGTGTTGAATCTTGATACTTTTACATTTCAGCTCTTTGTCTTCTGAAAAAATTAATTGCAAAACAGGGTTGAGATAGTTCTACTGGTTTCATCGTTAGGGTAAACGGTGGTCTATGGCCATTGCCTTTTTTGAGGTATCCCCCATGCGAATATTCTTCCATCGGCTAAGAGAACTCAAAAACATAGTTGTTAATGAATCAAGCTAAAGTCTAAAATACCCTAAAATTTTAGTAAAGGTATTTGTTCTTCTACCTCTCTAACTTTCGTCATAAACAATTGAAAAGTCAAAATCAAGACTTTTCTTCCTTTTCCTTGCTATCCTCGTGTTTCTACTTCTTTGTCTACTTGAGACCATACATTCATGATAATTAACTCAATATCTATCATTTGCATCAGTTCCATCACCTTGCTCTATTGCCTGCTCATTTACATAAGCTACTTAAATGATAAAGGTACATGGTTTGGTGTTCTGATTGATGGCAAATGTGTTGTTTTGGTGGGGATTTTCTTTCCTTTATTTTTATGATTGATTAAAGAAATGATTAACTATTAGATAAGAACTATTGATAGATGGGGAGGTTGAGCATTAGTTCCTAACTAAGTTCTAATGATTATGGTGTGTAAGATGAGGTGCTGATGCTGGTGAGAGGGAGTTGCTTCCTAGGTAAATGCTAATGGCTATCAACTGTCTGATCCCAAAAGAACAATAAATGAGTGAACAATAGAATTCAAGGATTTTCAGATGGCAAGTGTCGCATTCTACTACTCTTTGGGAGAGGATGGTGTCCTGGGTTTCACTGTGGGCGCGAATCTTTGGGGCCTTCCAAGGAGTCTCTAGTAGATTTGGTTAAGGATTGGACAGCTGACATGTTTTAGCTCCATCGTTTTGCTGTCATTTATCCTATTATCTTCCTTTTCCTTTTAGCTGTTTTGGCGTATTCATGGTTCGTTTTCTCTTGTTTCTTTACCCTTCATCTAATATATTTCTTCTTTTATCGAAATAATATGAACTGCTGAGATAAATGGGAGATTGGTATAGTTCATGGAGGAGAGAGATTCAAAGGATTAAAGTAATTTTGATTGTTATGATGAGTTAGGTGCCGTGTCGGTGTTGGTGGTAGTTGTGATATCACGAGTGTCAATATAGTTGAAGGAGGGGGAGGTGATCAAACTTGAGAATGGTAAAATTGCAACAGATTAAAGCACATATAAACAAGTTACATATGTCAATATGGAATTAAAATTTAGAATGATATTTTGTCTATTTGCTCAATGCCTCTACTGAGTTTGAAACTATTGTATTAATTGAAGCTGTTTGTATTCCTCAGCTTGGTTTCTCTTAGGAACTTTTAGCTATGGCCATCTGAACTTTCACGATGAAGTAGGGGACCTTGAAACTATGAAATACTTACTTGACATGATAACCTCTTTAAGACATGAATAATAATGTAAAGATATGATGAACTGGGAGTACTCTTGTTCAATGTGAATTTGGGAACCTGAAACTATGAAGTAGTGGTTTGACATGCTATTATAGTAGTCAACAGCCAAAGTTTTCAATATTCATTGATTGTTTCCCACATTCTTAATTACAGGTTCTAGTTGTCTTCTGTGGGATGGCTGTTGTAAAAGTAAATAGCATTCGCAGCATCGCTGCCCAAATCATGAACAAGGAGAGCTTAAGTCAGTTGATACTAGTAGTACACAATCAAATTACAAATCAAGCTATGAAAGCTGTGGAGCTGTTCTCCTTTAAAGTCGAAATATTCAAAGTAAGCACATTGAAACCTTGCATCTATTTCTTGAAATTAGTTTATGGAACTTATAACTTATTACTGTCTGTCACTCTCTGTCTGTCACTTTCTCTGCTTGATCTTTTTGCTGAGTGACACCTTGATCTACTTGCGAGATCAAACTCAGCCCAAGTGCAAGCAAGAGTTGCAGTTAAATTTAGGACCTCGTATTGAAGGTTCTTGTGTATTTTATGTGGTTGTTTTGTAGTGTATTTGACATAATATTGGATGCCACGATAGATTCTATGGGTGTCCTGATTACTAGGTCAACTTATACTATAATCATGGATTGAGGAGTTGTACAAGGAAGTTTTGTGCAATTGTTAAATATATTGAGTTATAACTTTTAGGCTAATGTATTTGGTCAACAATCTGATGTAGTGACCCTGCCTTTATTGATTTTTTCATTATAACCTTCAATTCAGATAGTTTATCTGCATCTCTCTCTCTCTCTCTCTCTCTCTCTCTCTCTCTCTCTCTCTCTCTCTCTCTCTCTCTCTC
>JAOTQG010093386.1:0-24296 GCA_025631175.1 Iris virginica
GCGAGAGAGAGAGAGAGAGAGAGAGAGAGAGAGAGAGAGAGAAGTTGTTGGGCATGATCCAAACTCTTGTTGAGTGAGAGAGAAGTTGTTGGGCATGATCCAAGCTGTTGTTGAGTTCAGCCAAGCTACTTTATTTTTTGTTATTAGTCTTAGTAGTTCTTGTCATGAGAATGAAAGCTGATATTTCTTGTCATGAGAATTTGGTAGCAGTGATGGATGGAGAGTGGAGGATGGTTTCAACAGCTGTCTTGTATAGAAGCAGGAACGTGAAAAAAAATTGTGTGCATGTGTGTATTTTTCTTTTTTGATGTATAGAAGATGATCATCAAAATCCACGACTAGAATTTATAAGGAGCGAGCACATATGTGCTCCTTATTAAGAGAACACTTTGGAGCAAGTGTGACACACTCTTTTTAAAGCAAGTAAAAGGGTAAAAATACCCTAATTAGATCTCTTAATTTAAGAAATTTATTTCAACTCTCAAATATCCCAAATTATCTTTTCCTCATATATCTCTCCCTAATTTCACTCATCCATTCTCCCTCCTCTCTCAGCCCCCGCCTCCCTCCTCTCCCAACCCACGCCTCCCTCCTCTCTTTACTACTCCATTTCTAGGTGAGGTCACAGATTATACAAACAAATTACCTATAAGCCCACACTATCCCTCCCTCCCTCACTAGTCGACAGAATTGTGATAAATTGTGACAAAAGGTGCATGCTTTGAATATTTTTGAAGGATCAAATCACCCTTGTTCAGACTTTCATCGATCGACTGATCGTGATGCGAGCTCAAAGAATTTATATCTCTAATTTATAATATAAAAATGCTCAAGCTTTTACTGTTCTTTACGCGAAATTCAAGATGGTAACCCGATTCATTTCTCAGATCACACATCTTCTATTATGCATATTATAGAGTGTATTATGCATTTAAGATCTGATAAAATTCATTTTCTGTTAATATGTATGTATTATTCATTTTCGGAGCATATGTTTTGTATTATTCATTTTGTAGTGCATATTATTCAGTTGACAACACGCAAAGTTAATTTTCTGATTTTTAGGGAAAATTCTCCAAAATGCATGTATTATGTATTTTTTTACGAGTAATATTCATTACTTACACCATAAAATTAAATTTATGTTTCATATAATATCATGATGTGCATTTTCTGTTTTGTATTCAAATTATATATTTTTTTTGTTACTAATTTAAGCAATTTGATATGAATGTTCATTTCGTAAGTGGTTAATATTCATTCATCAGTGCTTAATATTCATTTAATTATCCATTTTTTTTATTCAAATTTGAATTCCTATTGATTTTTAGAAATTAGGTTAGTAATGAGTTAATTTATGCATTAATTATGAGATTTAAATTAATCATATTTTTTCTAAATTTAGTTAAAAAAATTAAAATAAATTCCTTAATTTTAGGGATTAATTGATGAAATGGGGGAGAGTGGAAGAGTAAACACACTCTCCGGTACTCCTTGCTAGGAGCACATACGTGCTCCATATACCATTTTTGACCTCCATATAGGATTTAACATATCATGACACATGGATTAATTATTATTTAGAGTAATCAACGATATCAGAAAGGAAATAGAAGGGAGTGATTAGAAATCTCGACGACCGTTAAGAAGAGAAAATTGCTCACTGTTCGTACTATATATAACAATCACGAACTTGTTTTTTTGGCCTCCATAAAAGCTCTATCCATGTTCCCTTTTGGTTAAAGCAAATAAGAACGAATTTAAAAATGAAAAATGAAAATTATTGGTTGACAAGTTAATTAAATATGTGCAAAGAGTATGATTTCATCAAATCGAGTCATTATTTAAATGGAAGTCTTGTCTCATGTTAATCATTATAAGTGATGTTGGGAAATTTGTGAAGAAATCTGGATACTCTATGAAGTTGTGATACAGTTTTCAGTGTCAGATTGAACAATTTCGCTCAATCGGATAAAATCATAGAGAACAAGAGAATTGCTTTTGATTTTCGTTATAGGTTTTCTCTGAAGGTCTCTGCAGATTCAAGAGGATAACATATATCCCAAAACAATTGTCGAAGGCAGTTATTGTTCCCTTTCAGACAGAAAACTGATTCCCTATGGTGATTTTCATGAAGCACTAATGTCCGGGAATAAAAAATTCCCAAGCTGACCTGGCAGCCAGGGGCTCTGCCCCTTGGACCCCACTCCTTCCGGGGGCTGCCGCCCCTTGACCCCCGCCAAAATCAAAGTTTACCAATACTCGTTATAATAAACAAATAAGCGTGCACTCTTATTTGTATATTGCAACGAGATACATTTAGATAATCTCTAATTACACTAAAATACCAACAAGTGACACTAACAAATGTTGGGAACTAATGGTATCTTCGTGCACGAGGCTGCGATGTAAAAAAATAAATAAATAATCATTTAAAAAATTATTATTTAAATTAATATAAAAAGTAAATTAAAAAATAGGGAAAATGAAATTTAAAACATTGGGGAGTGTTGTTTATAATTAATGGTTGAGATTGCAAGATTATAAATTAAATTGAAGGCTCATTTCACCGTTTAATTATAATGTTAAATCCTGAACAGTGAAATGAGTATTATTTTATACTATAAATGATATCTCCCTACTTTGTTGATTCAACAATAGCATTTTGACATCTTTCACATGTATGGAACATTTAGATAATGAGGTGCAGTCTAGTGGTAATACATCTACCCTATTTTTCGGTAAGTCACGAATTCGAATCACTAACAATCCTCATTTTTTAAAAAAGGAAAAAAAATGTAAGGAATACCTGAAATAATAACAACAACAAAAAAAGAAGAAGATATGTTCCACCACATTAGATGCTTACTCTTACTTGTACATTGAGTTTCAATTTGAACAATTCTTATAGTTTTCCTCCCAAAAGAGAAAATTTCAAAATTGAAGAAGACCCCGAAATCAAGGAAAAATCCTAGACAACCTTAAAGACCGCCGCACTCAAAAAATTTAAAGCATTATGGAAACGAAAAGGGAGTAATGGAGAAGGAAATTACCTTGATTCATTTGGTGGCGCTGCCCAGGAGTTATGAACAATAGAATAACGTCCGCGAGTTGAAGCCTCTACGGAGAGCAGGCGAGGAAAGGTTGGAAGATACGAAAGTCAGCGAAATTCTCGTCGAAATCAATGGAAGACACCGCCCGAAAGCCCATTTCTAAGAAGTATTATGGGAGTGAAAAAGTCTTTCCACCGTATATAAGGGTTTGACCAATGACAAATTTGGGAAAGATTACCAGAGGAGGGGTTTGGAGACGTCAGCACATCTGTTGCGCTTCCCGTCGCAAGCCTCAAAAGGCGCAAGGCAGTGTCCCATCACATGTCAATTACTCTAGAGATGCGCCTCGGGTGCATCCATCCCACGCGGCCCGAAGAGGTTCTCGAAAGCCCCATCAAACTGATCGAGATGCAAGTTCTCTCCGAAATGATGCTTGGGTTCTACCTCAGGCATAAATACCCCTGGTAGAAACAAGGGGACTTTATGAAGAGGAAATATATCCCCTCGAATTGCAAAGATGAAGAACCTTTACCGAGATGGGGTGCTGATGCGAAATCCTCATACGATATTACAAGAGGACCTCTTCCCAGACGTCCCAAGCAGACGAGGAGGGAGCACGTGGTCCTCCCCACAACGCTCTTCCCTGTCAACATAACAAACTTTAACATAATAAGAATTGAAGAATCTTACTATTCCTAACAACCTCATCCCATGAGAGAGAGGAAAACATTCCTCTGATTATGTCGTGGAGCCTATCCATCTATATAGGGCTCACATGACGGGTAACCACTCAACAACACTCTCTTCTCCCTACACACATCAATTCTCTCTATTTTCATTCAGCTTCCTCCCCACGACACTTACTCTCACGTTGGAGGTCCATACCCGAGTGAAAACTCAACTTGGTTCACTGTGTTTTTGTGATAGCTGGGATTAGAGAGAGGGGTTACATCATCGTCCACGTTACTCATTACGTCCAGATCCACCATCCCTCACGCACCTCACGCCAGACATTCTAATTCGTCCTCGAAGCTGATCTCTTGCAGCATCACTGTTACTGTTATTTTTAATTTTAATTTATCTGTTATTGAAATACATCTATAAAAGAAGGCTACTTTTTAAAATTCCTTTGAAAATATGTAATCTCAATGTAAGTGACAATAAATTACATATAAATAGGATGACATGACTTGTGAGTATGCATATACCTTATACTATATAGCCGTAAAAATAGCTCGTGTCCGAGAGTTCGAAGTTATAAAACTTTATACGGAGTAAGAAAAAATTTAAAAATATTAGTATTATTTTTTTAAAAATAAATAATAAATTATTAACTTTAGTAGTAGTTTAAATAATATAAATTAGTTAATTCAAAATATATAAATTATTCACATTTTCTCTTTCACCGATCCACCCACAATACACATCACCATATGTACTCATTGTATCTTATCTCTCACCCACAACATATAAACCCACAATTTTTTTTCCATATTAGATTAAAAAATGTTAATGATTAAAAATAAAAGAAATTTACTACTATTTATTATATCACATAAAAAAAATACAATTCATTGGACCACATTAAAAACTTAACTCATACTATAATTTATATTTTATTTTTCCTAGAAAATTGCAATAAACTTGATGACGTCAAAGTTTATCCTAGGCTACATAACATACAATACAAACGTGACATGAGGGTAGAAATGGTAAATCAGGAAGTGTCGTGCGCCTGGCATGCATAGAAGCCGTACACGTCAGTCGCGTGACGCGCGAATTCAGAGTCGGGTAGATGCGAGTGAGAGCGCGAGAGCTCTCCGAAGTTCCGAGCTTTCTTTCCCATTCCCTTCCCCTTCCCCTTCCTTTTCCTTCCCTTTTGGGGCAAGTTATAAATCAGATTAGTAAATAGAATTATCACTCAAAATCTTCCTTTTCAATCCCACTCCTCTTCCGACAGGCAACAGAGCTTTGGAATAATTTCAGATTCTAGAGAGACAAAAAGCGGGACAGAAAAACCAGTCATCTATTTTATCCGTTAGCTCACACGCAGTGATTGATTCAACGTACAGATAAACTCAAAATAGTTCTGTTTGCGTGATTAAGGCGTTTCATCTTTTGGGGAGGGCGTTTTTAGGGTTTAATTGTTGAACATTTGGGTGATTTGTCATGGCATTGTTTCGGAAATTATTTTATAAGAAGCCGCCTGATGGACTTCTTGAGATCTCTGAGCGAGTTTACGGTACGTTTCTTCTTACTCACTCCTCTCGTTGCATTTTGGTTTGCTTTATGTAAACTGATTGATGAATTTGCTATTTATGAATATGATAAATGCTGTGTTTGATTGGTGAATTTGCAATTCATATAAATTTCTTAGCAGTTACTTCTGTCGTTCTATTTGTTCCTTGTGTTGATGTTGGAATAGTTTGACATGTGAAAAGACGGCTAATAGGAGCTTAGGATGTTTTGGCCTGACAAGTTACCAGGGCTGACGCTTAAAAGAGTGTTAAAGTATTACCTTTTTGGGTCTCACACTGTCTCTTTCATAATATCTATCTCATTTTAGGCCTTAGTTTGAACCAATTTTTAGAAGTTGTAAAGAGTTTGAGCGTTAGAAATTGGGTCATAATGTCATTTTCATATCTATTTTAACTTGGGGCTTTATTTGACCCATCATTGAGTAGAGCCTCAATATGGAAGTGAATTGTTTGTATCTAGGATTTTTGGTTTTGGTTTAGATTTAGTGGGTACAGAGGCCTGAGGGAAATGTATATTTGTATTTAATAAGAATGCACATGTCATTTTGTTTGATCTTTTTTTTCCATTGGCTGACACATATTTGGTTGGAATACAAGCTTACTTTCATTTGATAACTGATGGTTTATTTGTCTTTTGTGTAGTATTTGATTGTTGTTTTACTACCGATGCTTGGGAGGAAGCAGATTATAAAGGTTATGTTGGAGGTATCATCAGTCAACTTAAGGAACACTACCCGGATGCTTCAATTTTAGTTTTCAATTTTCGTGAGGGTGAGACACCAAGCCTGATAGCCAATGTTTTGTCCGGTTATGATATGACAATAATGGACTACCCCAGGCACTACGAAGGCTGCCCATTGCTCTCAATGGAAGTACTCCACCATTTTCTGAGGTCGAGTGAAAGCTGGCTCTCACTTGGCCAGCAAAATGTGCTTCTAATGCACTGCGAACGGGGTGGTTGGCCGGTTTTAGCTTTCATGTTGGCCGCACTCTTAATTTATAGGAAATATTACACGGGGGAGCACAAAACCCTGGACATGGTCTATAAGCAGGCTCCACATGAGCTTTTGCACTTTTTGTCTCCACTGAATCCCATTCCCTCTCAACTAAGATACTTGCAATATGTGTCGAGGAGGAACGTTGCTTCAGAATGGCCTCCGCTACATAGGGCGCTCACACTGGATTGCATCATTATCCGCATGATTCCAGACTTTGACGGGGCTGGGGGTTGCCGACCAATATTTAGGATTTATGGACAGGATCCTCTCGTAGTTGGTGATCGAGCTCCGAAACTTCTATTCTCAACTCCAAAAAAGAGCAAGAGTGTACGACACTACAAACAGGTAAGTTTTTACTTTTTTTTTTTGGTGATATACTATGTCCGCGCATAATATTTTTCATGGTTGCTGGGGTTCATGAGCATAATGCTATGATTGGTATGAAGGATGGAAAGTAGGAGGGTGCAACTTTCTATCATAAGGAATGGAAATTATATTTCTTTTGAGTTGTTTGGTTGTATGTCTGAAAAAAAAGGAGGGAAAACTCATCTATACAAATATTTCGTCGTTTCCTCATGTCAAGTGTCAACTCAATTAAAGTACAGATAAAGGCAAAATGGACTTTAGTTGAATCTCCACATCTCTGTCACTTTGCCATCCTTCTTTTTTGGTGCCGGGTCGGGAGGGGCGAGGGGAAGAAAGACTTATGGAGAGCCAAGAGATTTCAAATCCCTTTGTGTCATCCTCCAATCAGATAAGAAAAGTCAATACTTTCCTCCACTTCTCTGCTCCCCTTGTTTTCCATCGCTCAACTTTTCCGATATGCAAACATCACATAAGTTGCCTGTTTACCTTGTTATTTAGATATTTTCATGTGTGGGACTTATCCTAGAAGTCCTCTCTGCTGTGTTGGAACCTTGTTTGATTATAGGTAGCAATATTTTTGCTGCAATGCAAAAATGGAATGCAAACGAGCTACCTCAATCCTACAAATTAGCTTTTTCAAGATACTTTAGTTTTGATCATAATAAGCAATTATTTTGTTTTATACACAAGATTTGAAGGCACATAAATTGCCTCTATCTTACAAGTTCGTATTCTTTAAGATATTCCATAGATTGTCTTTATTGAATTATTCAGAAATCAGTTTAGTCTGACACGCATACCTTGTGAATGTACAATTAAAAAGATGCTAGTTTGCGAATGCCAAAGTATGTATATTCGGTGCTCACAAAGTCTAACTTTGGATGTATTTACATATGCCTATGTACACTCTATTTGTATATGGTTAGTGCAGCAAAAATACAGCAGGATTGTTGTCATGAAAGATATTGTGGTAAAGATATTATGCATTCCCCAAGAACGGTTCAATGGAAGGGGAGCATTTATATTTATATATTCATGATTGTTAATGGAAGTGAAAATTAACTCTATCCAAGGGCAATATTAAGGAACTTTAGTTAAGGACATGCGTGGCACCAAAGACTTGTTATTTGACTTTCTGTTAGATCATTTAGCTATTTTATGGATCTAATTGTAGCGTTATCGTTACGATGAAAACAGTGTATCTAAGATATTCGGGAATACTTTGTGGGAGGAGGAAGTGAATCAGTGATGAATATTCAGTGTAGCACATTTGAACTTTTTTCTTTCAAGCCCCCTGTTCATTTAAGCATGCTTCAGGTTTTCTTCATAAAAGACACTTACGTTTAGCTATTTTACCAACTTGATGTTTTACGGCACTTATTTTTTGATTGTAACAGGCAGAATGTGAACTAGTTAAAATTGATATTAATTGCGCTATTCAAGGTGATGTTGTGCTGGAGTGTATCAGCTTACACGATGACATGGAACGTGAAGAAATGATGTTCCGAGCTATGTTTAACACTGCTTTTATTCGGTCAAATATCGTAATGCTTACTCGTGATGAGATTGACATGCTGTGGGATGCAAAGGATCAATTTCCCAAGGAATTCAGAGCTGAGGTATTCTTTTTGTCATTTGATTGGATCAGTAGACGTATCTGTGCTTCTCCCCTCCAAAAAGCATCAATTCATAATGTGTACTGTTTCTAAGAAGTAATTTTTGGATGAAGGTTCTGTTTTCAGAGATGGATGCTGCTGCTTCAGTAGTTCCTGTAGATTTGTCTTGCTTGGAGGAGAAGCCAGGACTTCCGGTGGAGGCATTTGCTAAAGTTCAGGAGATCTTTAACAGTGTGGATTGGCTATCACCAAAGGCGGATGCTGCCCTGAATGCACTGCATCAAATGTCGGATATTGTGCAAGAAAAGTTGGAGACTGGTTCTCCGCAGAGCACAAATAGAAGCACTCTGCTTTCTGTAGCAGCTCCGGAGAGGTACCAGGATAAGGAGAGCATCAACCTATTGGAAAGTAAGACGCAGAGCTCCTCAAACTTGGCTGCAGAGAACCAGACTGTTTCCTCATCCACATTGTCACCGAATGCAGGTGGATTCAAGGCTGCCAGCCAATCTGAGGCTCCTAGAAGTGAGCCACTTTCACTGCCAACATCGCAAGGACCAGTGCCACCACCTTCACCTCCTCCTCCTCCTCCTCCTCCATCTCAAGCATCCTTTGTTGCTTCTACAGAATCTACGGCTTCTTCCTCATCTCTGTCAGTTCATCTCTCAACCATGGGACCCATGCATTCTTCACTTACCAAAAAGCCCGATGGAAACCTGCTTCAAGGTGTCGAGTGTTTGATGCCTACTCCTCGACCTGCTATTCAAGCTCCATCCCCCGGCACCATTCACACTCCTCTTCCCCCTCCAATTCAGCCTTTGCCTTCTTCTGCAATTTGTAATCCTTCATTGCCTTCAACTAGACCATCTCCTCCAACTCCACCACCGCCTCCTGTTCTACCTTTAAAGCAACTTGTTACTGGAATTGGCCAATCTCCATCTCCTCCTGCTACTCCTCCTCTGAAAGACACTACAGCTACAAGGATTGGACCTTCTTCACCCCCACCGACATATCCTTCAACACCTCCTCTAGAGGACAAGAGAGCTACTAAAACTAGGCCTCCTCAACCCCCATCTCCTCCTATGCCGTCATCTCCGTCAAGTACACCTCTGACGAATGATAAAAGTACTAGGACTGGATCTCCCCTAGTCCAATCTCGTCTAACATCTTCTTTTAGAGAGACCAAAGCTAGTACAAGTGGAACGCCACCACCACCTCCTCCAACTCCACCTTTGAAGGAATCATTGCCTTCAGTTACTGGACCCTCTCCACCACCACCTCCTCCTCCTCCATTTCATCATGGAAAAGCTGCAGAAACTAGAATTGCATCACCGGTGCCCCCACCACCCCCACCTCCTGCCCCTAGCTCTTCGTCCAAACATCTTGACCCTCCATCTAAGATCTCTTCTAGTGCTCCTTCGGCACCTCCTCCTCCACCAGCCCCACCTGGTATAGGCAATTCAAAGACGGGTGCTATTCCACCCCCACCACCATCTCTTCCAACGAGTAGGAGTGGTGAAAATAAATTTTCTCCCCCACCACCTTTAGCTCCTCCATCCAGCACAAAAGGACGTTCTTTATCACGAACTATGACATCAAAGAATCAGCAGGCCAAGAAACTGAAGCCGTTGCATTGGTTGAAGTTAACCAGAGTAGTGCAAGGAAGCCTGTGGGCCGAGGCCCAAAAATCTGGGGAAGCTTCAAAGTAGGTATTTCTTTCTTGAAGGAGGAGTGCTTATGTCTCCTAAGAGACCTTGATTTTAAGACGAGGTCTCATATGCTTATTGTACTTGTGCATTAGGGCACCAGAGATTGATATATCAGAACTGGAGTCTCTCTTCTCAGCAGCAATTCCAAACTCAGACCAAGGACGTATGGGTGCAAAATCAAATGCTCGGGGTTCTCTTGCTCAGAAACCTGAGAAAGTACAACTGGTAATATTTTTGTATCTTTATGCCAACAGTTGACAAATTCTAGGCCATTGGACAAAATGTGACTTGAGTGACTTTTTGAGGATAGTATCTATGGCTTGGACATACTTTTGCATTTTGCATTTTGCATTTTGGATTCCTATTCATATTCTTTTGCCTGTTACCACTCACTGTATGAGCATTTGTAGTGGTTGTTTGAGAATAGCTAGCAAGTTTCATAAAAGTTCTTTTCAAGGACTTTATTCATTTTCCTCATCATAGGCTATTCTTTCCAGAGTCTGTGCACTGGTGTAGAGTAAAATCATATGCCTTCTTGATTCTTCAGTCAGGAGAAATGCATACTGCCTACAATATTTGTTAGGAGGATGATGGGAACAGGAGCAGAGCCTATAAGTTTTCGGTATGATTATCATGAGGAAGTGTCTGCTTATAGGTATACAGGGAGTGAGGAGAATCAACAATTAGAAAAAGATTGAAGAGATGCGATCAGGTGTTCATAATCTGGAGTAAAAGGATTCAAACCTTTGCATACTGGCGCCAAAAACCGGTGCCTTGCCATGCTGGCTATACAAAAATATTGCTATCTTAGAGTTATGGCCTATAATTTATGGACAGGAACATGAGCATTGAGTGTTGAGATAGACACGTGTTGGACAGATGACCTTCGAAATATAAGAACATGAGTATGTTTTCCTCTATGGATTGAGAAGTTTAACCCTTGTTTTCTTGCAAAGAAAGCCTGGAACGTATAATGAGTGTCGATGGAGAGAGTGGCTTGACCAAAAGATTATATTGAAAATAGATAATATAATTAAATCTTAAAACCTAATAAGTACTTTTACACTATCCTTCAACATATCTTGATTTGGTTTGAATAATTGAAATGCTGAAATTTGGTAAGTAATTGACCTTTATGAATTAAAATCAACTCTACCTGAAAAAACCCAAATTTGTGTTTCCACACGTGTCAGACGCAGCTATTATTTGTACCATGAACACTTGATTTTGAAGACTTAAGGATAGAAATAAGGGATTATGGACATGTACAAAAATAAAATAAAAAACGGCCTAGCTTCTCCACTTGCGGGGCTGGAAGGGTCTGATACACGGAGTCTTACCCGTGACCTCCTCATGGCAACAACCTCACTGTTGCGCCATGGCTGATCCTTGGTTCATAGAAATACTGTTACTGTTTCTACCAGGTTCTTGGATGTTGGACGAGATTGGATTATATTGAAGGTAAAGAACGAGTAAATTATGGAAGCAGTCTCCCTACTTGATTTTGTTGTGTGAGTCTCACACTGAGTCTAAGCCTTTCTTTCAGCAGCGAAGATGCATTTCCATAGTTTGGACTTACTATACTCATGTTAATGGAGTAACCTTATGTTTGTGCTACCAAGGCTTCCCATCTCCAACCGAAAAACCAATGGATCATGGGTGGAGTAGACTTTTATATTAAGTAACTGGTTAGGGTGGTTATAACTGATAGATGTTCAGAAGGCTCTTGGTCTTGCAGATATTGCACAAATCTTAGGTTCCAATTTAATGGTATGTTGGTCTACATTATATAACTGACATTCTGTTTTATTACGCAGTTTTGTACAAATTTATTTCTAGCCGACACAAGCTGAAGTAATAAAACAAGATCTTGAGTTTCTGTTAATTGTTCTTAAATGATAAAGAAAGAAGAAAATATTAGTTGAACTAGAAGAGGTTACAAAAGACTGATGAGGAAGTAAAATGTAGGCATAGCATACAGAACCAAAATATTGATATTTGTATTTTTATTTTTGGGAAATCCATAGCAGCTGGTTTCGTTGTAAACCTGTCCATCACTTAATAAACATCAAGAGACAAGACTGTAACATGATTGTTAGCCCATCGCTAGTAGCTCTACTCGGCCAGCTTGATGATGTTGATATCTGTGTCTCCTGAAACAAACTAACTAGAAACTTATTCTCAAACTAGAGAGTACATAGCTTGATAGCATCATTTAAAGCAAGTAAAATATTTCTTATAGACTCATGATCCATACCTGTTAGTCGTAAAACCTTGGCCAATGGACAATTGCTGAACTTCAAGAAGATCTTGCATTACTTCTCAATATGTAAATTCCAATGTCTCAGTTTATCTTTGGCTTGGTAAAGTGGCACACATTTTTGTTTCTAGTTTAAGAGCTTGTTTTTTCATCATAACGCATCACAGGGACTTGGGCTATTCTTTACAGAAGCTGCAAAGATTTCCACGAACATATTCATTCCTAAGAATGTTCTATTTTTGGGAATGTGTAGAACCATCAAAGGCTAAAGTTGGATGATTTTGAAAAGAGAGTCATCTCTATTTGTTTGTCATCGTGGTCTTTTATCTCTCTTTGGATTCAAACTGATTGGAACTCTGCTTGAACTTTTCTCTTTTTCTCTCCCTCGCGTTGTCGAACAAGGAAAGGGAAATTGGTTACATTCACTTTTAGTGGTCACGTTGGAATGGGTGTGTGCTGGTAATTTGTCCATCAGGAAATTTATTGGTAGATGCCGTTGATTTTTTTCTTAAGGATTCTTGGTGAAGTTATACAAATTGCACTGAATTATTTTGAAGGAAATTCTTGATGGTGGTTGTTAAATGATCACCACTAGCCCAATGGAGTGCCAAAAGCCCAAAAGCCCAATAATGGTAAAAGCCGAATTACCAAAGAAGTTGATAGAATGTTCTAGAACTTGATAGATTATTTTAGAAGTTGATAGAATGTTTTAGAAGTTTCTAGAAGTTGACGGAAGTATGGTTAATGTGTAGAGTAGTAGAATATCTTGGAACATGAGAAAATAATGTGTAGGATATTTCTATAGAATCTCTAGAATCTTTTAGGTTAAGGAGGTTGACACCTATAAATAGGGGAGACCTCATTACTTGTGAAGCATCCAAGAAAAGCAAAGTGTAGTAGTGTACTAAAGAGTGCCTTTAAAGAGTTCTAGAGTGATCTTGTCGTGTGAGTCCTAAACACTTGGTCTTGTAATCTCTTCTTTAGTGGACTTAATAAAAAGTGTTCGTGTTTTCCACAAAAGAGTTGTGTTCAACAATCTGGTATCACAGCAAGGTTGTGAATTAGGTTGTCTAATCCCTTGAAACTCTTAGTATGCTCTGCGGTTGAGTGAGTTTCTTCGTGTCGTGAGTCGTCCGTGACTCTGCAAGTTTTGTGTCGAAACTAACTTGTTTGGTATTACTGAGGTACTGCCAACACGACGGGTGATCTCCAAGTCGTCGGAGGAATCAAGAAACTCAACAACAACTATAACACGGGGGCAACATGCATGATGTCCTACCTACAAGGACATGACCTTTGGGACATCGTTAGTGAAAACAAAACTACGTCGCTAGAGGAAGATGCTAATGGCGCGTTGCGCAAATGGAGAATCAAAGCGGGCAAAGCAATGTTTGCCTTCAAGGCCACGGTTGAAGAAGAGATGTTGGAGCACATTCTGGACGACAAGACGCCGAAAGAAGCATGGGACACGTTTGTGACGCTTTTCTCAAAGAAGAACGATACAAGGCTAAAACTTTTGTAGAACGAGTTGTTATCAATCTCACAACGTGACATGATGATTGCTCAGTACTCCACAAGGTTAAGTCGTTCTGTCGAAAGATTAGTGAACTAGATCTGAAGTCTGTTATCAAAGAAGCTCGAATAAAGAGAATCATCATCCATCGATTGCGACCGGAATATAGAAGCTTTGTTAATGCTGTACAAGGATGGCCTGCTCAACCATTACTTGTAGAGTTTGAAAATTTGCTAGCCAGCCAAGAAGCGATGGCTAAGCAAATGGGAGGCATCGCACTGAAGAATGAAGAAGCAGCGTTCTACACAAGTAAAATTCGAAGCAACTCTAAGCCACTAACCAAAGGTGGATACAAATATGTTGACAAAGGAAGAAACCATCAAGGAGCAGTACAACCTTGGAGAGCTCAGAAGAATGACAATAAAAGTTCTCAAGGGAAGAGGTTCCAAGGCAATTGCTACAATTGCGGAAAGAAGGGCCACATGTCCAAGGATTGTTGGTCCAAGAAAAAGACCGTCGAAAGCAATGCGACAACTTCCAAAAAGGAGATGGAGGATGAATGGGATGCAGAGGTACTATGTGCCATAAAAGAATACGAGCTAGTTCTCATGGCGATGGAGGGAGAGCATATCGATTATGAGAATGATTGGATCATTGATTCGAGATGCTCAAACCACATGACTGGCGATCAGAGATCTTCCATATTTTTATCTTAGTGTCTTTCGTAATTTGGGACCACCACTAGCAATCAGCAAGAAAAGAAAGAGTACAAAGGGAGCCGTGTGGTACGTACAACCAACAACTCACGGTTTTCAATTGCTTGGATCGGCAACACGACGATTGTGCCTGGTAATAAATCTGACATGGTGTTACGACACAATATCTGTCATGTACCGGGTATAAAGAAGAACTTGATGTCAGAATCACAACTAACAACATCAGGCAAATATGTCCTGTTGGGCCAGAAGATGTGAAGGTTTATGAAGACGTTAAAATATTGGGAAAATCAGCGATGGAAGGACAGAGAGTGGAGTCCGTTTACGTGCTCTTTGCAGAGTCTGCATATGTAGAGAAGAATGAGACAACATATTTGTGGCACGCAAGGTCGGGACATGTTGGCTACCACAAGTTAAAGGTGATCATGGAGAAGTCTATGCTCAAAGGCTTACCTCAACTTGAAGTCGAAACATATATTGTTTGCGCCGGGCGTCAGAATGGTAAAGATCATCAACTACTATACAAGGAGTCAAAGTTCAGAGCAAAGAAACCATTGGAGTTAATTCACTCTGATGTGTTCGTTCCGGTCAAGCAAACATCAATTAGCTGGATGAAGTATGTGGTGACGTTCATTGGCGACTACTTAAGATATTTGTGGATTTTCTTCATGAACGAAAAGTCCGACACATTCTAAAAATTTCAAGAATTCAAGACAACGGTCGAAGGAGAAGTAGGAATAAAGATCCGTTGCCTCCACTCAGACAATGGAGGAGAATACACATCAAAAGAGTTCGATCAATATCTACACGAGTATGGGATACGTCATCAATTTACATGCGCTAACACGCCACAAAAAAAGGTGTAGCAGAAAGAATCGACATCTTGCAGAGATTTGTCGAAGCATGCTACACGCAAAGGATGTCCTAGATTTTGGGCTGAAGCCATGCGAACTGTTGCCCATGTGATCAACAAACTTCCCCCGCCAAGGTTAGGTTTCATCTCACCATTTGAGAGGCTATGGGACATAAAACCTACGGTTAGCTACTTCCGAGTATTTGGCTGCGTTTGCTACGCATTTGTGCCTAATCATTTACGTAGCAAGTTCGATAAGAAAGCGATCAGGTGTATGTTTGTTTGTTATGACAATCAAAGAAAAGGGTGGAAGTGTTGTGATCCAACTAGTGGAAGATCCTCGGAGAAGAGAGTCTTACCAGACTCGATCAACATTGAAGAAACTCTACAACAGAAGATTGGGGAGCAAAGTGCACATATTCGGTCAAATGTTGACGCCCTGCAGATCCAAGCGTCACTGATGTTAGTGAGCAAGAAGTGACTCAACCAGGTGAACACATGTAAAAGGAAACGCTACCTCAACAACTTAGACGCACACAGAGAATTCGAAAGCCAAATCCCAAGTATGCCAACGCAGCTATTATAGAAGATGGTGTTAAAAAGCCGGAGACGTATAAAGATGCATCATAAAACTCAGCCCGGCAAAAGGCAATGGAGGAAGAAATTTCAGCCTTGGAGCAATATCAAACCTAGGAACTGGTGCCTAGACCAAGAGATGTCAAATCAATTTCCTGCAAGTGGGTTTACAAAATAAAGTGTCGCCTTGATGGATCAAACGAGAGATACAAGGCTCGCCTTGGAGCTCAAGGGCTTTCGCTGTCAGCTCAACATGGTACGATGAATGGGACTAGTGTTGAGGGAGAGTGTTAAATTATCACTAGTAGGCAGTAGCCCATTGGAGTGCCAAAAGCCCAATAATGGTAAAAGCCCAATTACCAAAGCAGTTGATAGACTGTTCTAGAACTTAATAGAATATTTTAGAAGTTAGTAGAATGTTCTAGAACTTGATAGAATGTTTTAGAAGTTTCTAGAAGTTAACGGAAGCATGATTAATGTGTAGAGTAGTAGAATATCTTGGAACATGAGAGATTATTGTGTAGGATATTTCTATAGAATTCTCTAGGATCTTTTAGGTTAAGGAGGTTGACACTTATAAATAGGGGAGACCTCATTCCTTGTGAAGCATCCTAGAAAAGCAAAGTGTAGTAGTGTATTAAAGAGTGTCTTCAAAGAGTTCTAGAGTGATCTTGTCATGTGAGTCCTAAACACTCGGTATTGTAATCTCTTCTTGAGTGGTCTTAATAAAAAGTGTTGGTGTTCCCCCAAAAGAGTTGGGTTCAATAGTGATGTTGTAGGACGTGGTTTTATAGAAGTCGGGAAGTGTGGATTGACATGCCGTCGGTTGATTTTGTGTTTTATATTGCTCTTTTTGCTTATTTTTTGTTGAATGGTTTTGAATATCTGTATTTTGCTAAGTATTTATGCAGCTTATGCTTGCCGCAGATTGAACACAGGCGGGCTTATAATTGTGAGATCATGCTTTCCAAGGTCAAGATACCGTTGCATGACTTGATGGTAAGCTCCGTCGAGCACTTTTCTTGTTTGTTGTTTCTTACCTTCCAACTGATTTTCACCAACACTGTTTAGTCCTCACTCAAAAAGCTTCATCTTTTTGTTATTATCCCGTTCTTTTTCTTTTTAATAATCTCAATTATGTTTATTATTTTAATATTTCCAATTGTCTTTTATTTTTGTTTTTTTTTCTTTCTATTCACCCCATTATCTTTATTTTCATTTTATTACCTCGGATTTCTTTAAAGTTTTAAGAGTGTAAATTCAATTTCTATCAACTTTCATTAAAAATAAATTCCAACCACACCGCAATGTCCCCAAGCAGCACCAACAGAATCACCCACCATCTAACATCGTTCTCCATCATCATTACTTTCTGTATGACACTTATGCCGTCAAGCAGTATATGCTGGTGCAATGGAACTCAAAACTGCAAGTATGTAATTGATGTAATGGCAATTTGGCTGCAAAATCGACCTCTTAGGCTTGTCTGGCCTACTATCTTTTTTTAGTATTGCATCGAGTAACAACTCTAAGTTGATTCATGCATGAACAACAAATGCGGGACACCAGGAATCAAGAGATTCTCTACCATCATTTCACAGTCACTAAAACATTAATTGCATTGAAAATAGAATTGAAAATAAGAACCAACTCATTTGCGTAGAAGTCATGGGAACAAAATGCCGCTTCGGAAACTAAAGTAATTTATGGAAAAAGAGAAAAACTGAAACAGAGTTGAAAAAAGGACAGTATTTGCTCGAATTTTATATTCAAGCGTTGAATTTTTGCCACGTATTGCCCAAGATAAGACAACTCATCCGCACCGGATATAATATGTTTTGTTTTTCACCTTGTCAATTGTCACTTCGATACTTAATCGATACGTAATTGATGTTTGTGAGCTGAACTTGACAGCAATGTGATACTGATTCGGGGCTTGACATTGCGAGGTAATTGAGAAGTTCTGACAAAATCTGGAAAGTTAATGAAGATAAGAAATTAGATAGAGATAGATGGAGAGTCTGACAGACCTTAACACTTCAACTTTACTGTCGTCGAACAGCGTGAGGCTGCGACAGATGATAGAGAGCAAAGTGCAAAGTGAGGGTAGGGTTGGTGGTGGGCGGTGCCATTATGAAAACGTCTGTGTAAGGTGTGGTAATGACTAGTTTATTTTCGCATGGTTTTTGACATTTGTTGTCGTCAGGTCTTGGTTCAACATGTGGGGATACAATCGAATCTTTAAGTCCTATTTCTGCGTAATGCTCCATTGCTCCGCATTTAGTTCGGTCAAGGATATGTGCATGATCAGACGCCAGGGATTTGTTCCAAGGGGGATGCTGAAATCCTGTGGGAATGTGCTGTTTTTGGCCTGCTGTGGAATATATGGATTGAGCGAAATGCACATTTTCAGGAGCCAGGAGCTGCCTTTTCCTCTTCTTTGGGGAAGGATCTCCTTTTAGGCTTCTCTTTGGGTGCGAAGTCTGGGAGCTTTCCATGGATTGCCATTATCAGTTTTGGCAAGAACTTGGCATGCATTCTTGTTTTAGTTGTTTGTGGTTTTGGCCACGTTCAACATTTCTCTTTTAGGATTTTAGTTTAGGATTCCTGGTCCATTAGTTTTTGTATTCTTTTTCTATCTTTCTAATATAATGTCTTCTTTTATTAAAATAAATAAATAAATAAATAAATTGAATATTTAAGTCAAACTACTGGAGGTCTATTAAAATTTGAGTTTAGGAAATTGTTATGATAAATGAACTAATAGGTAAAACTAATAGTGCTTTGTTGAGATATTTAAAATTGTAATAAAAGAGAAATAAATGTAATAAGAATATCATAAAAAAGAAGAAGAGAAAAGATTGGAAATTAGAATGCAAAAGATAGAAAATACAGCAACAGCTATGGTAAGGCCGAGTTCACCATTTTGAAAGATATTTGTTCTAAGAGATTGCTGGATGTTAATTACCGGATGAGTAAACTGTCTGGTGTCAGCTAAAAGATTGAGTTATTGGTCGAAATGAATAATGCTTAAAGAGGTAGGATCACAGAAGGTCTAGGAACCAGCATATTATTTCAACTTTTCTATATTTTTTATGACTGGGTGCAGTAGAATGGGTGGCTTGTCCTTTGAATCTATTTCATTATTACATATCTCACACCTTTTAAGTCCTATTTCTTTCGATGTTGCACATGTCATTGTAAAATTAGTGAGTGAAGGTTGGATTTGATTTTGTGTCAGGATGACAGGAGGTATAACCATCTAGATGTATTTATTTGTTCCTATCATGAAGGCTAGAAATAGTGTGCTCTCTCTCTCTCTCGGGGTAGGTCATTTCTCAGTTCATGATATATTTGTCTCAAATAAGTTTTGTTCCTGAAACTTGACAGAGCTCCGTCCTTTCGTTGGAAGACTCAGCATTGGATGCTGATCAGGTGGATAACCTCATTAAGTTCTGTCCTACAAAAGAGGAAGTGGAATTGCTTAAGGTGAGTAGTTTGGTTCTTTGACCTGGGCAATAGTGTAAATGTAGGTAAACCTGGCTAATACACATACTGTTGCCCTTGTTAAAGTTTTCTCTGTAGGTTGATTTTTCGGAGGTTCGCCATTGAAGTCTTTTTAGATTCGTAATGTAAGTAATATTTTTATGCGCAGGGCTACAAAGGAGAAAAAGACAAGTTGGGTAAATGTGAGCAGGTTTGTTGTGTTATTCTGTTTTTTATTTAGTGTGTACTATCCTTCTTATGTGGGATGAATATTTTCTAAATTATGCTAAAGACTCTGGTTGTAATACCTCTTTCCATTTGAACTTTCCATACCAGTTCTTCTTGGAATTAATGCAAGTACCCCGTACAGAATCTAAGCTCAGAGTTTTCTCCTTCAAGATACAGTTCCAATCACAGGTTAGTAATACATGAAGGATTGCGTTCTTGCTCAACATTTGGAATCAATAATAATGTCAAGGTTTTCACTATTCAGGTTGCTGACCTCAGGAAAAGCCTGAACATAGTAAATTCAGCAGTAGAACAGGCAAATACTCTACTTTTTCCCTTAAAATTGCAGGTACCTTAATATTTGAGTGACGCGTGTTGTCTTTTAATGATGGTTCTTATCAGATCAGGGGTTCTGCCAAATTGAAAAGAGTCATGCAAACAATTCTTTCACTGGGAAATGCTTTGAACCAGGGAACAGCAAGGGGTAAGTAGTAAGTTGATTTGCTTGGTAACTTGAAACTTATTGCTTGTACTTGCATAATCATCATCAACTTTGCAAGTATCAATAACTGTACGTGAGGCATTTAATTGATATCCTTTGGCACAAATCTTTCCATTTGTAATTGGTGCTTGCTGGATTATGTATGTTTCAAGCAGTTCTTAGATTTCCATGAGATGCAATGGATTTTGATTTGTAGGGTTTGTGACAGGGTGAATAGATACTCCATTTGTCCCAAACATATAGCCCCATTTCTAAAGTTTGATTATTTAACCGTATGTATTTCCAAAATCCCTAACTTTAGAATTTAGACTATTTGCAAAGGCATAAGCAGTTTTTCGGAGAGCAACTAGCGGCATCCGGCAGATGCGGAATGTTATTTCCGACTGCCGAATGTAGCCGAAAATATCCAGGTGGTAAATCAAATTGCAGACTTTTACCGACGAATTCCTGGCAAATAGTTACTTTTGTTGCTGCCCTCCTGCAGGAGAAAAAATCAATACCAAACAGTAAAAATCACTATTTGGAATTAGGTTCGAATTGCAGAGAGTTGGAACGAGTATAAGGAACCAAACAAAGTGCATGGCATAGAAACGCATGTGCAAATTTTCCTTTGGAATAAACAATTCATCAACTTAAGGAACAAAAGAGAAGGAAGAATCGTTTCGGGGCTAGAGATATCAGTCTCCATAAACATTCGAGCCGTCAAGGAACCTCATCCGCAACATCATTGCTAACGGCAAATCTGCGTTCATAAAGAGAGATATGAAATGATAGGTTGTGGATTTCAAACTGAATTGGTGGTTGTTCGTATTGTTGATGGTGGGTAAGAAAGTGACGACAGTGATTGCCGGCAGCTGTGGAAGGAGAGGGCGGCTATGATTGTTGCATGAGGATTTAAGGAGGGGGGGGGGGATCGGGAGTGGGTGGGTGGATTGGGAAGTGAAGCAGCAACCCCATCCCATTCCTCTCTTTTTATAGCAGCTTTAGCTATGAGCCTATGAGGGTAATAAGGGAAAATACAACCACACCTTAAAGCCATTGACTTGTCAAATGGGACTTCTTCTTTTCTCGGGGTGGGGTAGGGGGGGGGGTAAGGGAGTTTGTACTTGATTTTGTGATGTGGAATGCGACCAGAAGTTCAATAGAAGTTCAGAACCATGAAATAAAATTGTGATTGATGCCTGAATGGCACATTTTGTTTATTCACTTTTAGAAACTATTTTCTTTGGGATCCACTAATCACATCGACAATGGCACTATTTGCTTAAAGTGTGTCCTTGACGCATATGTTAGATTTTGCTACAATAACTGGCAAAAGATAATAGTTCAATGAGCTGTTTACTGAACCTCCTTTATGAGATAGAGTTGAAATGCAAGGCAATGATGACATTTTTGCTGTAGCGAGTTACATGATAAAGAACTACTGCAAAAATTTGAATTAGGTTGAGGGCAGCCTTAAGAATTATCAGGCTCTAAACCACCGCAGAGTACAGATGCAACCATGTTCATTGTAGTAGATTCTGTCCAAGGTTGATCTTAGATTTTTTTTTTCACGTAACACGAGCAATGATCTCTACTATGTTTACAATTTGGAAGTGCAAGAACTTTGACTTCATACTCGTACACTGACGGTGGATATCTGATCCATGTATCATTTCGGTCCATGCCATTTTGATATTTGTCATAGTTTTCTCCCAAATCTGTTAGGCTGACCTTGAAATCTATTTAGATGGATTACAGATTATGTCCTTTGTAATGGTGACAATTATGGTTATTTACTATGCTTTTGTCTATGGCAAATATGCTTAGACACATGTTATGCTTGCTTAGAAGTTCCTTGGTTTGGTTTGTTGTGGTGCCTTATGTGAGAAGAGCATGTAACCTTATCAATACCTTTCCAACTCCACTACAGTTATAACTTCTGTTAGTTATTTGATCCGGATGGCTTTCCTCTTAGTACTTACATGGAAATAAAAAAATAAATATTTTTGGATGCAGGGTCTGCTATTGGGTTCAGGTTGGATAGCCTCCTTAAACTCACTGAAACTCGTGCAAGGAACAACAAGATGACTCTCATGCATTATCTTTGTAAGGTAATTTCTGATACTATCCTGTTGTATTCCATTATATTATATGACATCAGAATTTTGTATTTTGATTTGTGTGACATGCATTACTGGTGCTTACTATGCACTAGTTTCGTGCATTTTTCTTTTTCCATTAACTTGTACATAGGTGCTTAGTGATATCTGTGGATGCAAAGGTAGGCCTGATATGTCTTTGGAGAACGTAAAGCACTGTTTCTGAGGGTTCACACACAACTTTAATCATGGAATGAATTATATCCCAAGAGTACTTGGTTAAAAATGCTGTACGGTATACATTTCAGGATTACATAACCTTTGCATTACGGAAAACAAATATCCCAATCATGGATTTTGAATAGGCAGTGAAGATGGTTTAGTAATGTCCTAGACAACAGATGCCATAGTTACACTTAACTGGGGGTAGTGAAAATTGAGAAGTGTCTATGACAAAATCTTTGTGCACCACACTCTTTTTGATAGAAGGCATTCTGTTACAAAAACTTTCACTGTAGGTACATGATAGCAGTGTAACTCTGCAAGAAATGTCATTAGGTGAGACCAGAAGATGGAGCTTTGGCCTTTTATCTTTCTGTTACTTGTAAATTTGTGATCTTATGTGAGGAACTAAAGAGTGATAGGTGAAAGTGAAACTGGTTTCACTCAAGATTGCATATACTCTTTTGAAGTCAATTTCCCTGTTTTTGCTTGCATCATAAGTCATTTTCTGTTTAGCAAAATGGGATAAAACTTTCTATTAGACAGGGAAAGAAACAAAAAATGGGATTGTTATGCTTCTAAACTCGCAGTCATAACTAAGTTTCAAAAAAAAAAATTCTACAAGCACTACACACATTGCAGGTTCATTTTGAAGTTTTATTTGCATTTAGAATGGAACTAATGGTCCATCTATGTACTTAAAGTTAATTTACATGTGACTGGTTCAGAAGGTAGGGCAACTGGTATGGCTGTGAACTGCCTGTAATTTACAGTAGAGGATACTGGAAGTCAAGAGAACTGTTCATGAAATGAGCAGAGCCAATGAAAGCGCTATGATGGATGCCTGTATGGCTGTTGTGCTGGTCGGCTTGTTTTGGCTCAAACTAAAGACGGCTTAATGTCTGACTTTGAGTCGAGTTCAAACCCGGTTTTGAATTTGGTTATTTTTTAAGTTGGGCATGAATGATGATCAATCCGTTTGCTCAACTGACTAGCTTGTTTGAGCTTGACTTGGTGTGGTCGATAAAATTTTGAATATTTTGTAATTGATTCTTATACATAGTAATTTGTATATACATTAATACATGAATTAAACAATATCTCGAACACGACTTTGTTAGGCTTTAAGTTTTAAGTTGTTTCCTTTAGGGTTGATTTCGACTTGTTTAAAGTCGAACTTGACTTCCGTTGGGTTCTAACTTGACCCGGACTCGGTTTCGAGATGCTCACGAGTCAAAAATAGAGCCATCGTTGGTATTTGTCGTGATCTTACATGTTTATGGATGTGTCTATCTAAAAGTGTGAATAACCAGCGGCGAAACCGTTGGTTGACAGTAATGTATGTCTAAAGTTATCCGAGTGAAGACCTTCATTCCCAGTTGCCTTTTTAATATGTCCCCAAATACTGCTATTTCTAAATTAAGCTTTAAATTTTCATTATCTATTACAAGTTTTTTTTTTTCCTTTAGTAAACATGATACTTCTCTCAAGTCAATTAGAAAAGAAGGTACAAAAGTACCACTGAAAGGAGATATTGAGAATTACGAGTACAATATTGAAAAGTTTGTCTTGTCAAATTTGACACTTTTCCCCCAACCCAACACTTAGTTGCTAATGTCCTGATACAATATAGTATGCCATATCCAATAAAGCTATTCATTCCTTTGGGGTTCATATTGTTTTCATCCAAATGTGCTCCTTATTTCTGAGATGGGTTTCATTATTTAATGAGCTGGAGATACTTTAATATGCATTTTTTCTGCGGATATATGAAGTGAATACCATTAAATTGTCGAAACCATGGGCCTGAATTGTGGAAATATTTTGTGACTGCATTCATTAAACCCTTCTTGGATCCATGG
>JAOTQG010093387.1:0-13671 GCA_025631175.1 Iris virginica
CGAGAGCGCGAAAGGGTTCTGCGGCACATCGTCAAACCTGGAGCTCCTCATCATCCCTTCCCACGATCGGAATCTCGCGTCTCTCCCTCCGTGCCACTATCCGCTCTCTCCCGAACCACACCCCTCCACCGCCAATCTCTCCCTGCTGTTGGGCGGCAGCGTCGCCTCCAATGAGTCGAACATGACCGTGTAATGGTTTGCGAGATTCAGAAGCGGAGGAATGCAGGGACTCGTTTATTCCCCCTTCAATGGCTCGGTCTCTCATTCTTGATGATATTGGGTATATCTCAGTGAAAAGGATTTCTCTAGATTTGGTTCAAATCACTGTGGGGTAGGGTGTAGAGTAGGAGAGTCGGGTGATTTGCAACTTCTTATTGACTTTTGGTTCCTTGAGAGGGTATTTTAGGTATCATCCCAATTTCATGAGGACAATATAGTCCTCAGATGAACAGTACTAAAAAACCTATTTCTTGCACCCAAGTTTTAAAACCGAAAAGCATTCCTGAAAATATATCATTCAAACGGACCCTAAATGTACGTAGATATTGTAAAATATATGTAAAGAGAGATCGGATCAGATATATATAAACTCAAACAAATTGGATCGATGGTTGTCCAATAGATTACACATTTAGCTTGGGTCGATGTTGGTTATTTGAGGTGGTGTAATTAGCTAGAGTGATAAGGTCCGATCCGTTTCACCGATTTTGTAATATAAGTTGTTGCTGAAACCAAAGTGTAATATATAAACCAAAAAGATTTTATCAATCTCATAACGTGCAGATCATCAAAGTTATTATCCGTCAAATATATAACCTACAAAGTGCATGTTGGTTTTAGAAGAAAACAATCTCTATTGTGCAAAAATGAACAACCAACTAATAATGACTCATGAGATTACCCTAGTTGCATCGCACCAACACCAATTCTACGTACGTGTCTTATGATGACGATGATGGTTGTCAACAAAGAAGTCCGTGCTGGAAGCAAATGTTTTGTGGGGATAAGTAAGACCGTAAACCCAAAAAAAAGTACTTACGGATGTGCGGTTGCCTTGCAAGTTTTCCAAAGGCCTTAGACGTCCAACAAATGGAGGAAGCAAAATTCTGTCTTCCCCCAAAAGTATAAAACTAGAGTGGCTGGCTGGCTGTGATTGGAAATTGTACATATATAGATTAGATGGGCAGGAAATTACTAGCATCTTGATCATATATTGCTCAAGCGTGAATAAATCTCCATTACTAGTTACCACTACTTTTTTTGGCGTGCTTGCTTCCGGTATCAATGATTGATGAAAATTATAAACCATATTATCTCTATTATAATTTAGAGCATTCAAATGAATAGTGCAATATTTCCCATTCAATCTCAGCCATCATTCACCAAATGATCAAGGGTGGGAGCTGAGTCATCGGGAACGCGCAGCAGAAAGAGAGAAAAAGGGTAAGGGAACAGAGAGATAAAGAAAAAAAGGGGGAGTGGCGTCAGAGAGAAACGGTAAAAGGGGGTGTGGGGGGCTTTTGAGGTGGGTAACGGGACCGATCGGGAGTGGAGGGTGTGTGGCTTCTGAAAAAAAATTCCGTGTCCTCGGTCACGGGTAATATACTAGTATATATATAGAGAGAGAGACGTGTTCGACCGTAAATCATCTTTATTTGCGAATTTACGAGCCGTATTGAATTATAAAATTTGATAACTGTAAACCATGAATTTTAACTATGAAACATGAAAAATGTGAGTCATTTAATATATAGTTGCGAATCCTGAAATTTATAATTGTGAACCAAAAAATTTATAACTGAAAATCATAAAATTTGTAAACCACAAAATTTTATGGTTTGCAGTGATTCACAAATTTACAACTACGAAAAAATTCACTATTCATCCACCAACAATATGATTCACAGTAATTCGTAAATTTATGATTAGATAGAAATTCGCTATGCATCCACCAACAAGCTTAATTACTCCTACAAATTAATTAGTTAGCATACAACACAAGATCTCAATTAAACTGATAGAAATGTTCACGTGACTTAAATGTACATTTTCCATATAGTAATGCCACAGCTAAACGGGGTCTACCCGACTAGGGACACTTCAGCTGAATCTTATCCAAAGACTCAATTTTCATGGCAGAAGAGCGGCGGAGAAATTATTTTCCTGTCATTAATTAATTATCAGATTAAAAACAGCTTTAATTATTCGGTGCAAAAGAGACAACTAAATTAAAGGAGAATTCTTTTTGCTTTACATGATCTTATATATTTATTACTCTCAATCCCTTAATGAGTTTTTTTTTTTTTTTGAATTTGTTTTGATAAATTTTATTAAAACTTTGATCAAATCTTTTTGAGAATTGATTTACTTTTTTTTTAAGTTATAAAAAATATTTTTAATAGTTTATATAATGATCTTACAAAAAATCTAGAGTTCAAAACTCAATTGATATATTTTTAATAAAATTTTTATAATACATTATGAGACTTGTTTGAAGACGGGAGGAGTAGTAATCTTACGATAAAATAATTGTCTAACGTGTTAATTATTTGCCTTGTGACAGAAGAAACATTACTCCAAAGGAAAGACAAACTTGCAATATGGTCCAAATCCTCTCTCTCTCTCTCTAAAACCATATATAAATATATGTCTAAATTCTAATCCATAGCCTGTTCATATATTCCCCATATTCCCTAACTAAATTCTTTCAACCATGGGGGGGAGGCTGTTGTCATGTTTCCTCTCAACCACCCCTCTCTTTCTTCCACTTCTACTCGCCGCCATCGCTCCCGCGGCGGCTCTTCCACTCTCCACCAGTTCCCGATGGATTGTGGACGAATCAGGGAACCGGGTGAAGCTTTCTTGTGTGAATTGGGTGTCTCATCTCGATGCCGTGGTGGCCGAGGGCCTCAGCAAGCAGCCGGTCGACGCAATCTCAAAGAAGATATTGGACATGGGGTTCAACTGTGTTAGGCTAACTTGGCCACTTTTCTTGTTCACAAATGATTCTCTAGCTTCCATCACTGTGAGACAGTCTTTCAAGAATCTTGGGTTGATGGAATCCATTGCTGGTTTTCAAGCTAACAATCCCTCAATTATTGATCTGACCCTCATCAAGGCTTACCAGGTAAATTCATCTACTTGCTAGCTACTTTCCTGGAAAATGTGGTTTTGACATGATCTAGAATCATATAGTTGGGAAAATGAAAAGGAAAAGGAAAAAATATTATGTCACTTGTCACTATAGTCTTTGGAATTGACCTCTTCCTTATCTATTAATTAATTTGTCACCTATTAAATTGAAGGAAGGTTATCTACAACCAATCATCAATATGGACAACTTGTCATTTTTCTTGGCCATTATTAATTGTTTATGAGGGTCCTTTTCATATGTTCTGCTAATAAGCTGAATTTGGGACAAGAGAATACTTTTTAATTTTTTTTTTTTGTTTTTCTCCTTTTTTTATTTTACTAACAAGAGTTTAATTTAATTAACATTTATAAGCTCTTACTAATGAAGTTTTCCTCCTTTTTTTTTTTTTTTTTTTTTTTGCATATTATAAGAATTAAGTAGTGGAAACCACATGTAGCTAAAAATAGTAAAGAAATGTATGCTATCAATTTAAACTAATTAACTTCACATTTATCACGTTTATATTATTATTATATATACATATACAATATTCGAAATCATATACTATTTGATATAAACAAGTACTGTATCAAATTATATTGTTTGCAATCATTTTGGAATAAGGGAAAAAAAAATTCTTTAATAAAAATTTAAAAGCAAACGTGTTTTGGTATTGATGATAAAGATGAAATTGCAAATAATGGAGTAAAGCGTAATTTAGTAGAGATAAGACAAAACTAACAATGGGTTTAATTAATTAGATAATATTATTAAGTATTAATCATTCATTAAGATTTTTGGAGTATTATTTAATTTACTTCCGGCGTTTAGCCGTTTTCATTTTTTTAATCAAATATTAGGTTTAGTCCCTTTCTAGGATTATTAATGAACAATTTGTTGTAATTCAATGCAAGTGGAATTAGCCAAACGGAACTCAATTCAATTCAACTGAATAAGCTCGAAGTAAGCCTGACAATTTGGGTTAAATGGGTTGAAACGAATTGAGTTATAATAATTAACAGGTTTTAACGGGTTCAACCTATTATAACTCATTTAAGTAGTCGATCAACTCAATTGTGTAATACATAAATCGAGTGAAACTCGAATTCATATGTTGGATACTCTTTTGCATAAAAAAATATTTTTTACATATTTTTATACACAAATTTGTAAGTAAATGAGTTAAAATGAATTGAATTATTTAACAAATTAAAACGAATTATAACGGGGTAATGGGTAGCATTTTGTCAGGTCTAGCTCAAAGCATGCATAAGCATAATTAATGTTATAATCATGCTTAAATTACAAGATTAAGGAACACATCTTAATTTGATTTGTTATTGGGGAAAAATTTGCAGGCAGTGGTATCCAGCCTTGAAAGCAACAAAGTGATGATAATATTAGACAATCACATAAGCAAGCCAGGTTGGTGTTGCAGTAACTTTGATGGCAATGGTTTTTTTGGTGACCCGTTCTTCAACCCGGATCTCTGGATTACGGGTTTGACCCGGGTTGCCACCATGTTCAAAGACTCCTGTTATGTGGTTGGGATGAGCTTGAGGAATGAACTCCGTGGGCCCAAGCAGAACGTTAAGGATTGGTACAGGTATGGGCTCAATACCACGGGTTGTTAGCATGGAGCAATTAATTCGATGGATTCAGAACCTTTATGGGCCTTATTTACAAATTTAGCCTTCTGCGTTCTCTTGTCCTAAATTACAAATTTAGCCTTCTGCGTTGACAATGTTCCCTTGCATTTTTTTTTCTGAACTAGATACATGCAGAAAGGAGCGGAGGTAGTGCACTCGTCTAATCCCAATCTTCTTGTCGTCGTCTCCGGGCTAAGTTACGACAAAGATTTTTCCTTCCTCCGCAATGCGCCTTTGAACTTGACGTTCACCGGGAAGCTAGTTTTCGAGGTCCATTGGTACGGCTTCTCGGACGGAGATTCTTGGAAAACAGGCAATCCGAACGAAGTGTGCGGCCAAGTGGTAAACAACATAATGAGGCAAGGTGGGTTTTTATTGGAGCAAGGGTACCCCTTATTTGTGAGCGAGTTTGGTATCGACCAAAGGGGTACTAATGTAAATGACAATAGGTACTTCAACTGTTTCTTGGGCTGGGCTGCTGAGAATGACTTGGATTGGGCTTTGTGGACTCTTGTTGGGAGTTATTATTTCAGAGAAGGTGTGATTGGCATGGAGGAATTCTATGGGTTGTTGAGTTGGAATTGGTGTGAGACAAGGAGCCCAAGTTTTTTGGAGAAGATCTCTACACTTCAATCTCCATTTCAAGGTTTGGTAAATTTTCATCTCAACCCCCCCCCCTCCCCGAACTCTTGAATTTGACCAAGTTCGCAATCACTTGGGATCGGCTAGATAAAGTTTCTCATTTCACAGATTTTCATTTGAAAATGCAGGACCAGGTTTACCACAACGCCGTCCTCACAAGAGTATTTACCACCCATCAACGGGGCTTTGCGTTAAAAGAAAATCACTGGTTTCGCTATTTGAGCCGTTGACTTTGGGTCCATGCTCTGAGGCTGAGGCTTGGACGTACACCCCACAAAACATACTAACCATAAAAGGAACATACTTTTGCCTTCAAGCAGATGACCTTGGGAAGCCACCAAACCTTGGCATACTCTGCACTGACAACGCCTCTAAATGGGAAGCCATTTCAGACTCAAAAATGCACCTTGCTTCCAAACTCCACAACGGCACCACTGTTTGCTTGGATGTAGATTCTGACAACGGACTAGTCACAAGAAGCTGCAACTGTCTGAGTAAGAACAATACTTGTGACCCGAGTAGTCAGTGGTTCAAAATCATCGACAGCAAGCGAAGTACGAGTACTGAGGGCTCCTTCCTTCAGATCAGCTCACTCCTCCACACCCTAGGAGCAAATTTGTTCTGAAATGATAGTCCGGACAGAGGAAGAAAAGCTCTTTAATGCATGGCTCATGTTTTCTTCTGTTCTACATCTTGGTCAAGTAGTTCGCCAAAGATTCATCGATAGTTAGCTCGACGATTCAAAGATATATGAAAGAACACACGAGTTGACCACAACAACAATACCCATCGGGCCTTGTAGATACAACCGGTCATGAAAGTGTATTCTACCTAACTATGAATGATGTTCCAATAAACGCCTATATTCTCTTGGGGCTGCCACTAAACTCAAGTATTTTCTTTCAATGAGGTTTTCATTTTCTAAAATCTACAAACAAACAAAACCACAATGTAGGTGCAGTTCTCTAACCAAGTTGCAGTTCAGAATCATGAACCTGTTTCTTGTTAGGAGCGCTAGATTCATAGTATTCCATCAGTTAGGTGTAAACTTAAACAAACTACACACAGAAGGGTCCTAACTAATATTGACTCGCAAAATAAAAACTAATTGGGTGTTTGTACTCATTATGGAGAAAAATGTTCAAACTCGTCTCATGACATCATTCAAATATGAAATATTGAAAGGACTTGTAAGAATCTCAACAACCATTAACTTAACATAGCCGAAGATCTTAATTTTCAGTATCATTTTCTCATCATACACAATTCAATGGAATGTAATCAAGACTTTGATAACTGAAGAAGTGATCTTAAAAAGAAATTAGAGAGTTTTCCAGGAAAAGGTAAAACCTATCCCTTGAAATCACAGCTCACTCTTCCACGGCATCTCCTGCTTCAATTACTTCAACCAACTCTCTCAATTGAGTGATCTTTTCAGCAGGATCTCCACAACACTAAGGAAGTTTTCCATTTACCTCTAACATAATCCATCTAAGTGCCCAAGCGCGGGAAAACACAAAATTGAACTTGTTGAAGACTAGCCCTGATTGTTTTGTATTACTGTAGAAGTATCTAAGTTCTTCGTATTTTATCCTGATGCAAGTTTCTGTTTTAGTTCATTTGTCTAGATACAAGGATACTCTTTTCATTTTCATTTTCGAGTTCAACTTCATTGTTTGCTTCTTCTTGTAGGCCTATAAATAGGCATGTCATTCTAGCATCAGGTTGTGTGGAATATTCAGATTTATAAAAGTCATTTGCTCCTCACTGCATTGCCTTCTTTTAGTATTTGTCAACAGAACTGTATATGAACTTGAAATTCAATTGGGGCACTGGTATTTTGAAAAATCGAGGATATCAGGCATAAATGATGCACTGATACATCCGTTGGCTGTTCAAATCCAACGTTTAGTGACTTAACGATATTTTTATTACTATTCTCGTACATGCACTCTAAATAAGTAAGCTTAAAATATTACATATTACAGTATATGCTCACTATGACCGTACAAAATGCAGAGCCCAATTAAAACTTTCAAGTGAATTTACTAACCAGTCTTCTTGGAAACTGAATAGCCCTTGGAGCTGATATAAGTGCGAAGATTTGGTGTCTGGTAATTTCTCAGGTACTCCTTGTGCCCCTATGGATGTATGACATCAAATGGAGATTAAAAAAAAAAAAAATCAATGCTCACCAAGAATGCCAATTAAACAAACTCATTACTGTTTTTCAAAATTCTAATCTTTGAAGGACCAAGAAGAACCAACAAACCTTGCTTCTTACACATACATCTATATTGCTTCCACTTCCCAAGTCATTGAATATGCCGGAGCAAATTGCCTCTGCTACCAGCTTTACTCCATCATCCCTCTGTACAGTTAAAAACATACACAAGTCCCCAAACCTTTCCTAACCGGAAAAAAAAGGACCTTTCCTGTTACATTACTGTGTAAAATTGGAAGGCCTACATGAAAACAGGCAATATTGATCAATTTCCAAACCCGCTTCCATCCTTACCCCCTCTGCACCCGACACAACCAACTCAAAATACATAGCTGACCCATTACGATACGCATGACCTTAAATATGAATGTTCTTTTTCTGGAAATATATAAAAATGATGTGCTACTGACTAGAGGTATAAAGAACGAAAAATACAAATTTAAAATATTACTCCCTCCGTTCCATAATAAGTGTCTAATATTCCTTATTGGGATGTTCCAAAAAAAGTGGCCACCTTCCTTTTAAGGTATAGAAAGGGTCGTTTGAGTCCATTAATTTACACTAAATCAATTGTGTCCACAAGTTTTGCTTTGCATTGAACTTTGTGTAAATAGTAACAAGACACTTATTATGAAACGGATGGAGAATTAGTCTATAATAAGTGGGAGTGACTGTTGTTGTGTGGAAATTTATTGTATATACAGTCGTATGGTAACCTATAATAAATATGTGAGAAACAAGCGCTCATACTTGCAAAAGATCTGAGAGAAGTGTTTAACACTTCTCAAACCAAAACTCTTTTCAGAAAACAGTTCTGAATCTTTCCGGTGTTTGGTCATTACAAAAAAATGAGGAAAAGAGCAGTAGAATACTCTACAACAAGCCAAAGGAAAATCCTCCATTCTCCAAATGAATACAACTCGCGTATTTGAGCTCCATAAGCTGTTTTCTGGGATATTCATCTTGCTCTCTCCTACTTTCGTTTACTTGCCTCTTTCAAAAGCCATTCTGGTCCATTTTTCTTCTAATGAAAATGATTTAAGGCATTTTCAGGACAAGTTTCCATTTTTCTTCTAATGAAAATGATGGAACAAGATATAATGTTTTACAAGAAAATGATTTCCTGAAATCGTTTTCAGCAAGTCATTTCCCTGAAACAGACTAAACCAAGAAGGGAAAGACTACGCGGTGAAGGAAAACATTTGAGGCAAAGCTTTTCTGAGTTGAATTAGTTTCAGTTATTGATAATATGCAAACAAGAAGAAGAGAGAGAAAGCTCTCAAGAACAGAGCATAAAGAGAATTGTATTATGTCATATTGTTTCAGTACATTACAGAAAGTATATAACTAACCTAACTGCCTAGAAACTCTTACAGTGCAACTCCTCATACTTAGACAGAAGTTACACTCGACACCCTTGTGTTATCTGGAACAATCCTAACAGATTTATCCTCACTAACATCCCCCCTCAAACTGGAGGGTGTAAACAAATTAAACACCTGCAGTTTGGAGAGTAAAAAATGAAGCTGTGAAGAGGGCAGAGCTTTGGTGATAGATCAGCAAGTTGATTTGTTGAATCAACATGCTTAGTAAGAATAAAGCCAGACTTGATTTTATAGCTTTCTCTCTCTTCTTCTTGTTTGCATATTATCATGGTATTAGAGCATAAAGAGAATTGTATTATGTCATATTGTTTCAGTACATTACAGAAAGTATATAACTAACCTAACTGCCTAGAAACTCTTACAGTGCAACTCCTCATACTTAGACAGAAGTTACACTCGACACCCTTGTGTTATCTGGAACAATCCTAACAGATTTATCCTCACTAACAGTTATGCAGAAGGAAACCAAACCTCTCTTCATTCTTTTAAAATGGTAAATAAACTTACTCTAAGGCCTTCATGATATTTTGATTCGAAGACAGCCATTGCAGCGAGGGACCAGAACCCATTGTAGCAAAAGGGAGAGAGTCAGTTCATCCGTGAGGGTAGATCTGTAAATTTTTTATTTGATAAACAGTCATACCTTGTATGATAAGAAGAAGTAAGTAGACCAAGTGAACCTCAGAGGCTCATAAGTAGAATTAACTCACCGTATGCGTGTGGGCCCGTGACATCAACTCCAACAAGCACTAAGGCAGCTGATACGTTGCGTTGTAAGCTAAGTAAGCAGCAGCCAACAATGAAGTCAGGACTCAGGAACTGATAAAAAAACTACAAATAAAAAACCCAAATTATTTTCAAAGAGAACATCAAAAACAGGCTTACCAGAAAAGATGAGACTTAAGAAGCGTAAGAGCTGTAACGACCCTTGATTCCCAGCCAGTATGACATCGATCCAGCTTCAGCTGAGAGCTAATGTTGTCTATTAAAACATACCTAATTTTGATGCAAACAATAAGAAGAAATCCATCCGGAGAAAGCTGTACCGTGAAATAGCACACAGTTCTATAAGAATTACCTATCACTGCTTCAGTATCAGCAGCAGTCCCGGCTCCACAACAGTAAATATTTGGTGCCATAAAATGAATTTTCTCACAGTTCTTGTCAGCGGCAATGGGTCCTTCAGTGGCCCGTGTATCTGCTCCAAGGATGACACCATCCTGAAGGTACATTGAGGAGAATAAAATTGTATCATCTAAAGAAGCATCTTTCAAAAGGGCATGTCGCTATCTCATTATTTCTTTGTTACTTCCTGTGTACACAAGTAAAAGCTCTGAGTTGCTCATGATGCCCAGAAGCACGAAATTCCATCTACAATAAAAGATTTATGCAACCTACATATAGCCAACATGCAGGTATTTAGCTTGAATGCTTTGAAGGCATGCATTTTTACATAAAGAAATTAAAATGCCTAATGTATGAGTTGGAGGAATACAAAAATCATGTAGTTTTGTAGATAACTGTCAGCATAGAACTTCAAGTAACATAATCTAAGATAGATACAAGAAATGAGCTAAATCGATAGCGGAACTGTGAGATGCCTAGTTAAGTTCTTAATGCTCCTTGGTATGCAAACAGACGATTCTTCCTTACCGTTTGCATTAGATAAAATTTGTACTAAAATGGATGAAGTGGAATGACCACTCTTGCAAACCAATAAGCATTTTATTTATTAACCACCATCACATGGCTTTCTAATTCATGAGCTACTACGAAAAGGACTGAATCATGATAATTGAGAAACCTATACAACAACAACACGATAGAAAGTCAAACAGCCGTGTCATGATA
Source organism: Iris virginica (assembly GCA_025631175.1). Lineage (NCBI taxonomy): Eukaryota > Viridiplantae > Streptophyta > Magnoliopsida > Asparagales > Iridaceae > Iris > Iris virginica. Next base: position 10,885 of record JAOTQG010093387.1, read on the forward strand.
ATAAAGCAAAAAATATACTCACTTCCGCTTTGACTTGACTTCCTTATCAAACACCAATAGAACAAATGACAGTAATAAACCTTTAACTCCGTGGTCAAACTCCTACAAATGAAAGCAATCTCAGTTAGTCTTTCCTCTATGATCTCGCCCCTCAACAGAATCATCTAATTTAACAAAGTCAGTTATCTGGATTCTAACATCAATATTTCAGAACTCAATTGGAATTATACAAAAAGAGGAGATAATTGGATTAATTGTGCAAATTTTAAATTAACCTTACATAAGATGATTAACAATGCCAATGATTTTGAATCCAAGTTAATGATTCAGTACACTACCACCTACTTGCAAATTAACTTCCTCATGAATACAGAAAACCAGCTTCTGGTAGCGCCATCAGAAAATTAATATTTAGATATCCCCACATCATACTTCCATAGAGCTTTTTGGCTCAGCAATTTAAACTGAACCTACACCAATGTCTGGTATGGGTATCAGAAATTTCTGGTTAGCTTTTTACAGATCATACTTCCTCAGAGCTCTTGCATTCAGCGTTTGTCAATTTCTCTCAACCAAAATATTTTTATGAATCACAATCTCCTCTACCATCACGTTCTTTCACAATTCAATGAATCCATCACATAACTTCCTTCGTGGGCCTCGGTGGTTTCAACTTTTTCAACGCTTTATACATTAAAAAGTAAATTGAAGCAACATAAGGTGCCCTTACATTTAGAGATGTCCTACGCCACCTTACATCATAAAATCCACTATGCTCAATTGCTCATCATACATTGCATTGCAGGTGCACTATACTCACTTCACACGATCGAAGATTTTCAACATTTGATATCAACAGAAAAAGGTGCCAAACCCTGAGTTGTTACTTAACTAAGGAAAATCTAACAAAGTTACATAAGCACATGTTTAGCCTAATGCTTAAACATAAGAATACCTCGAAAATCAAACCGACAATAGTAATACCAGTTTTGAGATAAGAAGGAGGCTTTAAACCATTCTTCAAGAGCATCTCATTCCTCCTCCACAGGTCAAAACTAAACCCACTCTTTGGAGGAAAATCTACTGCTCCAGTAGACATCTTCAATTTCCAAAAATCTAGCAATACACAAAACAAAAATAATCAAACGAATAAATCAATTGACATTAGAATAATCCCCAACTAATAAAGCCCACCAATTACAGAATACCCATTTCATACACCTAAAATAATTTGGACAAAGAAAACAATACCCAAAGAGAATTTCTTGAAATTAGAAAAACAAGAAACTAAAGAATTACTTACAACAAAGAAAGCAAGTAGCATTATAAGCATAAGCATAATAAACAAGTAAGATTACCAGCCAGTGATATGCAGACTGTGGAGAGGGGTTTCAGTGTTCGAATTCTGATACGAGAATTTGTTTGTTAAATTGTTAGTATGTCTTGCACGCCTCCTTGTACTTTTAAGAATATAAATAAACCCCCTGCATTTTGTTTAATAGAAAGGACTAGGATGCACTTTTGAGTTTGGAATTTTGGTTACACCTCAAATTGCACATTGTATATAAAGAGAGTTTGAATACAAATATTAGAAAAATGTAGTTGCTTATATAGAGAACTCTTTGACTTAGAACCCTAGCATACTAGGCAACCATTTTATAGCACTAAAAATCTTGATGATCCCAATTAGAGTCTTAATGACAGCAAGTCTGTCGACGGAGTTTGCCTTTCACGTGAATTCTCGCCTATTATTTTGTCAGACAATTTTTTAAAATTCATTCATTAGACTAAGATATTTTATTGGGACCATAAGTCAAAAGGTTAGTGACTTTATTCAATGGTCGATGTCACACAATGGTGACATATCACATGGCCATTTTGCATACTTCTAACCTTAATACTAACAATTATTAACCTCTAATTGTACTTGATTGGTCCAACAAAGGTGACAACACATGCCTTCAATTTTTTCGTTGATCACCACAAAATTCCCAAATTCTTTCACAATTTTAAATCATTTTGAGTAGTAAGTTAGCGGACACATTTTCGTCAAAAAGTCGGTGAATAGGAAATTCTTAAAATTTGCAGCCGTTTTGCATCAGTTTTGCAAATAAAGCGAGGGATAGAGGGAGGGAAAGAAATTGATTGACTACTATAGTAGTTGATAGCTCAAAGGAAATGGGCTAGTGATCCTTTACGCAAGGCCTCATTAAGAAAAAATGGGCTCTCAACTATGTATTTATGGCGCTATAAGCATTCGCTGTAGTTCTGCCTTCAACCCACAACTACCGTGATGGTGGCACTGACCATGCTGCAGCTCACCCTTCTACCCAAAGCCAACAATGGTGTTTTTTCGTTATGCCTTTGTTGCTATGACAGTAATTGTCCTTGCAGGGTCTTTGCTAGCTCGCATGAACATCAAAGCTTGGATGGTCTTTGTGTTGTTATGGATTACATTTTCTTACATCATTGGAGCATATAGTGTTTGAGGGGGAGGATTCCTCTTTCATTGGGGTATTATGGACTATTCAGTTGGCTATGTTGTTCACCTAGCGTATGGAGCAACGGGTTACACAATTGCTTGTTGGGTGAGTATTAATTCCTAAATAAAGTTCATATACCCGTAACATGTGTGCACGATCGATTTTCTAGTTACTACCACTACTAGAAAAAGGCTAAATAGCGACTGACAAGTCAGTCGCTATTCTCCAAAATAGCGACTGACTCAGTCGCTAAAAGTCAGTCGCTATGGCTTAGTCTCTATTAGCGACCGCGGTCGCTAATAGC
>JAOTQG010093498.1:0-13669 GCA_025631175.1 Iris virginica
CTCTCTCTCTCTCTCTCTCTCTCTCTCTCTCTCTCTCTCTCTCTCTCTCTCTCTCTCTCTCTCTCTCTCTCTGTGCGACATAATCCTAGACTAATGGGAGAAGGATTTCTTTAGGGTTAAAAGGAGGTAACATGTATTTTCTATCATTGTATCGGCCCCAGATATATGCATGAAGTAGAAGTACAAGTAGACTATGCAAATAGAACTCATCTCCAGGAGTCCATCTGCACTATAATATTTTTACTTTTACCAAATAGAGAACCTTACTCAGTATACACATCATTCGCTTGTGGGTCTAAAGGTCACAAATCTTCATTGACCTTAGGAATAAATGTAAGGTGGAATCACACATTAATTGGCTACCCAAATACTATGAAACTTTGCAGTGTCTTTCAAGTCCCAACATATCAACCTTAACAATCCCAGACGAGAGTGGCAGGCAGGCAGGGAGGGAGGCAATAGACTGTTGGTTTTATGCCCTAGAGGCAATCATATTTTGAATCATTACATTATTATTCCATATATATTCATTTATATACAAATATGACATAAGTTTGTTATGATAAATAACGATTGATTGCTTATATAATAAAGTCCTTAGAATAACTATTATTCTTAAAATGCCCTAATCAAGTATTCTCACCAATAAGGGGCGGTGATAATATGAGCGAGAGTAGCAAGATGATACATTGATATGGATAACCCGCCATGAGACCGCTATGTGGATCGTACATGAGTGTCATAAGCGAATCTCATAGTGCCATCGGTGATTTTGATCCTTCGACTTGAAATCACTATGGTTGCATTTGGATGAATGAATTGATTTTTGATTTTGTGACTTTTTGATTTTGATTTGGTAAAAGTGTGATTTTAGTTATTGTACAATAATGAATGTAAATTGCCAATTTTGTCCTTTGAAAATAAGGCCGGAAACAAATTCCCCCCCCCCCCTCCTTCCCAACCCCGACCTCATAATGAACATGAGGATAGAAGAGATGAAAACAACAGGGATTGGCATATGTGGTGAAAAGACTAACAGATGCATCCGACCTATTATGGTTCACACCGAACTTGCTCCGAATAACTCTATGCCATAAAGAATCCTGCTCCAACGGGAAACGCCATAGCCACTTAACAATCACAGCAATTTTTTTGATAACCAGATTCTCGAGCCCTAAACGCCCCCTTCCTTAGGCCTACTAACCTTCTTTCAAGCTACCAAATGAGCCTTACTCTCATCCCCGGTCCCACACCACAAATCGACGCATTATCCCTTCTAATCGCTCTGCCACAACCGTGAATAACTTAAACAGAGACAGATAATTAATGGGAATACTAGACAAACATGACTCAATATGAGCAACTCCCCTCCTAAAGAAAAATAAACACTATTCCACCCAGCTAGCCTTTTTGACACCTTTTTCAATAACCGGATCCCAAAACTTAGTCGCCCTAGGATTCCTACTCCTTAGGCTCCCCATTAACCATAACAAATAACAAGGAAGATGAAAGACGATCAATTTACGCCACGTAGACCCGAAGCCTTTCCTTTCCATTACTAGATCAAGGAAACGCCAATTAACCCGATCATATGCCTTCTCGAAATCCAACTAAAGAATTAACCATTTCCTACCTCTTCTTCGAATGGTTAAAGTTGGGAACCCTAGGCATTAGATCCTTGGGGTTTAGGGCCAAAATTCCTTTTCATGGTAGGAAAGAGGTGCGGCTATAAAAAGGAGTTATTCTCCGTGTGGTTTTCTAAAATTTACTTGAAGTAAAATCCCAATATCTTTTGGTTTTCCGATGGGAATAGAAAACAAAATTCTAACATGTTTCATTTTTTTGGGGATCCTCTAGAGAAAATAGATTGAGACTTAGATTATAATTGTTCTAACACTAAATCATTATTTATTTTTTTGATAAAAGAAGCAATATCATTGATTAGAGAAAAAAATACAAATAAATCGGACAAGAAACTCACCCAAAATAAAAACAACAAATACATACAAATTACATTATAGCAAGTTTTCAATCTCTAGCCAAATCTCCCAAAGTCAAACCGTGGAAAGCACCAAAACTCCTTGCCCAAAGAGAAGACTCGGCACTGATCTTCTCCCACAACAACGAAAACAGTAATTCTCGATTTCTAAAAATACGAGTGATCCTCTCACCACAATATAATGAACACAGCGCAATCCCACAACAAAGAAGCATCCCTTGACCGACCTAAACCCGTCTAATCGTGCAAAACTCCTTGATACCGCGAGGCATAGTACAGAGCTCACCGTGTATCTCAAACAACATGCTCCAAGGACTCCGAGCCGCAAAGCATTGCATGATAAAAATTGTCGTGCAACTCACATGCCCCCGTACACGTAAAGCACACATATGGAGAGATGTACATCTCCTGATGTCTCCTCTTCCGCCACTCAGTAGTACTCAATCGACCAAGGACCACTAACCAAGCAAAGAATTTGTATTTGAACGGAACATTAAACTTCCAAATGAAATGGTAAAGAGGAAAGTCAAATTGTGTATGTGGACGAAGAATTAAAGAATTAAAGACTTGACAGAAAAAAAACTCAACCGAATCGGCAACCTAAATCCGACGATCGGATTAAAAATCTGAAGGACGAAAAGAAGACAATCTGCAAGCAACGTGGACTCTCTATCATTAAGATTCGTCACAAAATGAAAATTCCAAGTCACATGGTCCCCTTTCCAAACAAGAAAAATAGTAATAGGCGCGTTATGAAAACTGGAAGGCAGAAACAAGCGAGGAAAAGAGCTCTTGAGAGGAAAGTTCCCGGCCAAAACATGACTCGATTCCTAACCGCAACCTCATAACGAACATAAGGATAAAAAGTGAAAAGAGCGAGAAATGAACTTCCAAGACGGCATACGTGGTAGAAAGACTCCTGCATCCCACCTATTATGGTTCCTATCAAACTTGCTCCAAATAACTCTATGCCATAAACAATCATGCTCCAGTCTAAACGCCATAACCACTTACTAATAAGAGCAATATTTTTTATAACTAAGTTCTCAAGCCCTAAACTCCCCTTTTCCTTAGGCCTAGTAACCTTCTTCCAAGCCACCAAATGAGCCTTGCTCTCCTTCCCGAACCCACTCCACAAAAATCGGTGCATTATCCCTTCTAATCGCTCTACCACTCATGTGGGTAAATCAGAGGCAGATACTTAATATGAATACTAGACAAACACGACTCAATGAGAGTAGCTCTTCCCTTGAAGAAAAATATGCACCCTTCCACCTAGCTAGCCTTTTTGACACCTTGTCACTAACCCGATCCCGAAATATAGTCGTCTTGGAATTTCCACTTAAAGAAAGGCCAAGATAGGAAAAAGGACAATTCATAACGGTCATCCCAAAGACTAGCATATAAATTCAGAGATAAGGTTCAACATTAATGCCTGCCAATCCACACTTAGTTAAATTGATCTAAAGGGCAGATGCAATCTCGAAGATTTGAAGAACATCGAGGACATTTGCGAATCTGCCACGTCCCTCGAACAAAAATAACATAGTATCATCGGCATATTGAAGATGAGAGAACGTCATGTCATCATTTTCTACCCAACAACCCTCTACAAGGCCCCTCTTCTCACTCCTCATCAGCAGCCTACTAAGATCATCCAAGACTAATGAAAAAAGAAAAGGAGACACACTCCTCTTAAGGCATGGAACCACTACTTAGGTTCCCCATTAACCATAGAAGAGAACGAGGAAGATGAAAGACACCCACTGATCCATCGACGCCATCTAGAACTGAAATCTCTCATATCCATAACTATATCAAAGAAATGCCAATTTACCCGATTACGCCTTCTCAAAATCCAGCTGAAGAATTAACCCTTTCCTGCCGCTTCTCCTAAGATCATCTGCTACCTTAACGCATCAATCAATTATTGACCCTTAACAAAAGCACATTGAGCTTCAGAGATGGTATCTTCTAATACCTCTCCAAGTCTACGAGAGAGCACCTTAGTTATAATTTTGTGAATGCTAGTAACAAGGCTAATAGGCCAAATATCCTTAGGGCATGTTCAATTTGTGAGTATTTTGAACTTTTGGATCAAAAATCTTGTTTTTTCGTTTACTTGGTTGATTTAAAAGATCATGATTTTCCCTCCCCTACCTACTACTTTTATATATCTCTATACATACATTTACATTATATCAAACATCACATCAAATCACAACTATCACTCTCTCTTTCTCCAATCATATAATGTAATTTTTCAAACATTCTAGGGCAAAAAATTAACCAAAATAAAACCAAAAATCACAAAAACATAAAAATAAAACCGAACCTAATAAAATCAACCATTCAAACACACCCTTAATCTTTATGAACGTGGAATTGATACTCTTGCACACAACCCTATTTGCGTATAACTCGTCTATCATTATCGGGATACATTCATCACGATTTCCCAACAAAAATGGAAGAATGCTAGAGTAAACCCATATAGACCCGCTCAACTCCGAAACGGCTCGACTAATCTCAACCTCCTCAAACGGTCTCTCCAACCCATCTGCATTCTCCTCTGAAATGGAACTCCAGTTCAGCCCATCAATCATTGGTCGACTAGCATTATCCTCTGAATATAAATTTTTACAGAACTCAGAAATCTCCTTAGCAATAACCCCCACATCTCTAACAAAAGCGCCATTACCCATTTCAATCTCCTTAACATACCCACGTCTACGCTTTCGTGTAGACACCCAAGAAACAACTTGGAATTACAATCCCCTTCCTTAACCCATTTAACTCTAGCCTTTTGATGCCAACTTACGTCTTCTTTAAACAAAATATCTTTAATCTCTTCAATTTGCCTAGACCGTCTATTCAATTCATTATGCGACAAGCACCTAGACTCTTCACCCCTATCCAATTCATCCACTTCCCAAACAAGCTCTCCCTTCCTCACCCTAATATCGAAAAACACCTCCTTATTCTAGACCTTTAACTTCTCCTTTAAGAATCTCAACTTAAGCATCAAAACGAAACCTCTCCACCCCTCGGGCACACACTCTTTCTTCCGGTTATCCACTAATTCTTTAAAACCGGGATGAGATAACCACATGTTCTCAAAATAAAAAGGGGTGGGACCCCAACGGATAGGAAAAGACTCGAGCATAATAGGAAAGTGATCCGACACAATTCTAGGGAGAACTTATTGGACCAAATAAGGGAAAGTCTCCTCCCACGAATTACTAACGAGAAATCTATCATACCTAATTGCGCCGCTCCTCTACTCAGACACAGACCAAGTAAAGGCGGCATTAGACAGAAATAAATCTCGTAAACCATGCTCTTGAATGAATTCGTCAAAGCATCTCATACTTGTGGTGATTCTAAACTTCCCCCTCCCCATCTTTTCACAAGATCGGCAAAATACATTAAAGTCTCTCCCAAAAACCAGGGAGACCCACATAAGCCCGCTAAATCATGAAGCTCATCCCAGAAGAACTCACAACCGCGAACCCCGCAAAGACCGTAAACTGCACTAATACACCACTCTCCAAAACCCCTAATGTTTGCTCTCACCGACGAAGTAAAACTCCCCTTGACAACCTCTAACATGGATATTAACCGACTATCCCAGATAATAAGAATACCACCTGAATCCCCTATTAACGGTGAAAATTCCCACTCCCTAAACCGCGTGTCCCAAATGCTCTTTACCAACATGCTACACACCTCCTCCCTCTTAGTCTCTTGAAGCATCACATTATCAGGGTTAGCATTCTTCAAAACCTCTCGAACCTTCCTATTCTTTGAGCGGTCCCCGAGACTCCTAACATTAAAGCCAAGCACTTTCATCCCGATCAGTAGATAACGTCATCATCCCCTCCACCTCTCTAATCCTACTTCGACTCCATCTCCTTGTTCCACTGTAATTAATTGTCGATCTTTAAACTCAAACAATCCCCGCATTCCTTTATTAGGATTACTGTTCTTCGTATTCCTCCGTTTAAGGCTCACTACGACTCTCACCCCCCTCCCGTCATAGGTTCACAATCCGAACCCCAATGCTTTCAATCACTTTCTCGGGGTTAGGGTCATCAAAAGCATTCCGAAGTGATTTAATGCCTATAACTTCACTCAGTGGGACACCATCTATTGGAGTATGATTATTCAGTCCTCGCTCGATGCTCATCGGAGTTGGTAAGATACCTCTGTATGATCTCCCGGGCCTAGATAGGGGAGCTCTTTCTCACCCGTGTTTTAATATAGAGAAGAGAGCGTGTTTAGATATTCCATTTTATATAAGCCGCTAGCGCACCTCTACGTAAGAATCGTTTTCCAACAAGAGCAAGCAAGGGCTTTTCAGCAAATATCTTATTACGTTCCTCTCACGATCGGTTATTAAATTGTCGGCATCACTATTACTTAAATTACTCCCCTTACTGGCTCTACTATAGTATTAGTCCCTAAAAAATCATTAGCAAAACGACTCAAAGGGCTATTAGAAGAAGTAGAACCAGGAACAAAACTTAAAATAGGAAGACAAGAGGAAAATAAGGCACCGCCCTTCTTATGGTTTACAACTTGATCATTACTCCCCGACAAATGAATACCATGAGAGTCCAGCATTGGCGACCCCTAAGCATTAACCCTAACTTGTACTTCGGCATGAACCCCAACTCTATGATCATAAGCAGCCTTGCCAAATGCAAATGTGGAGAACTTATATCCTCGTGCGCATGCAGCTGATCCATCAAAAGTTCCTCGTCAGATTCCAATTCGCTCTCCCATACTATCTCATCGTCTAAGTTCTCTTCCTCCCACTACCCATGAAAATTCTCCCCTGGTCTGCCTTCCGAAGTGCTCTCATTAATACCATCTAAAATTTTAGCACCTAACTTATCCGTCAAGCTGGACCCACCTACTCCGTTCTTAACCTCCGCAACCTTTGGCATCCCAGAATGGCCGATTTCAACAGTTGCGGAGGTCGATACGCCAACCTCGTTCGCAGCCACGGCCTGCGTCACCTGTGCAAACTCGATCCCACCTGTGCAAACTCAATCCCAGCATCCCTGCAACCCATTCCCTTTTCACGCTACTATTTGACCATCAATACGTGCTAAGGGAGCTCTCGTGGCATTATTCGGCTTCAAAATCGACCGGCAAGCCTCCGGGTTGGACTTGAAATTGGCCTTCCCACAACAACCCCCTTTTGACTATTTTCAATCAAACTCCCAAACATGGGAACCCTCGCCAACCTCCTATCATCACAAAGTTGTGTCCGAATCTCCTATGCAGAACGAATCCTAGAAGCATCGCAGAGCACTCCTCTATCCAGGGGAATCGTCGGCCACTTCACAGTCCAGATTCGGCCCTATATCAACTCCAGGGAAGTTTCGTTCGCCAAAAGCTGTCGAAGAAGGACTTGGAATAGTCGTCTGTGAATCGTGACGATCTTCCGATGACGTCGATCTAGAAATAACATCAATCGGAGGTTTAATTGCTGTGGACCCGAGAACCGGCCCATTTCGAACTTAATTCCCATTTTCAAATACCCATTGCCTAGTACGGATCTGCTGCCTTGGGTTTCTTTCCTTGGCCCATACAGAATTAACGCCCACATTACTAATTGATTTGGGCCTTGGGCCCAATCTCCTAAAAACCAAGATTTGCTTTCCCCTCTGCCCAAACTTAACACCAGATCTGAAGACCAAACCACTTCTACCATGCCTCTTACTCTGTCGACGCAATAAAATGGAAGGAAGTCCTTTTATATGGGAATTCCTATTTTCCCGCGATATCAAATTTATTCCTGCTGTTACGCCTACAGTTTCTCCTCCTTTTTTGCCCTCATTGATCCCTCAGATCATGCCATTGGAATTCGAAAATCGTCTTCCCGTTTTCTCCCTGCTCCACCAACTGCCGACCGTCCTCCGGCATCCTAGCGGCTCCACCAGTGACCCCAGAATTTTCTTGAAATTTCGGCAGCTTACCGAGACCATAAGTTCTATGATCAAACATTAAAGTAGGCAAATCTACAATACACTGCTGACTGGAGTCTACGTCCACCAATGATGGAACATGTCCACCGGATGTAATTAGGATACTAACAAATTCCCGATCCACCCCAGTTATCAATCTCCACAAAGCCACCAAAAATTTCCCCGATGTCTTTAAAGATACTTGAACACCAAAGGTGAAGCGGCAGACCTTGACGATAATCCAAGATTCTTGACGACCATAGAAAGGTCACTTGCTACCCACACTACTTGCCTAACTATGAAGGGATAACGGTACACCCTCTTTGCACTTGAGGCCACTCTTAAAAACACGATCAACTTCTTGCGGAGATGGTAGAACAAACTATAACTTGAATTCTGGTAACCGTGGAACAACCACATGTACCAATGTGTTCCAAGCTTTTGTAGCCCACGAAGCAATTTCCGATTCCGAACCAACATATCTATCAAACTTCCCTACCAAACAACCTCTAAGGTACTCTAAACAATTCTCACCTCTCTCCACTTGAATGGCAATGCCATTCTTCCTTCTAACCACCGAACTTCCTCCCTGAAGAGGAAGCTTAGGTAAATTTGCCACACGCCTAAAGGACAAAACCATCATCCCTCAAAAATAAACAGATGGAATGGAACATAGCCAAAGAACAGAAAAACACTCTAAAAACTATGAAACGGGTTTCAACAAACTCAGCGAATCAGACCATTCTCCTCCGATGTCTCTACCGTTATGATTCAACGGCAAGGATAATCCATTGAATCAAAGCAAGAGATGGAATATGGAGTTTTCGGAATTACAGATTCAAGCAAAGATTGCCAAACGCATTAACGGATGATTAACCACTCAAAATCCTCAATATCGAATTTCTCTTATAGGCAAGTTTTAGTTATAAAAAATTTAGATCCCAAGGACCCGCCGGCAAAAGCTTTAACACCTCAAGTAAATCCATTGACTCGGCCAACTACCCATCTTTTGTACAAGATCCTAAACTGAAAACAAAATGCCGACACTAAATCATTATTCATTCATCAAACTCAAATCGTAGAAGAAAAATTGTGAATTTCTTGAACGTCAAGGTCTCTGAATCTATACTACTTTGCTAGCACATAAAGGAGTGAAGATCGATTCGAACTTTGTTCGCGTGGATACCGTTAAGGATAGCGGGAGTAATCTTTGCGACTCTGCGGTGGTTCTAGAAGCAATTTCGAAAAGTTGAGAAGTCCAGCTTGCTCCCATTCAAAGGTAATCTCTTGAACACAAATTACGAACATTCGCATGGATCCATGGAAGGTTTTAGGGTATTTTATTTTAATTTTCCGCTGCGTTGCTCGCCCTAAAACCCAACATAGACTACCCAGGCGGAGATTTATAGATATCAGTAAAATTGTGCTTGTATAACAATGAATACCTGCTTCAAAATAATCTCACCAAAACCAAGTTTAATTTCCTTAATACACACTCTCCCACCATACCCAAAATAACCCTATGATAGGATTCGAGTTCCATTCCTTGGTCCGGTTATTGTTCCTAATTCATGTACCCGATCCATATCATCTCTAATAACCTCATTCAATCTCATCATGGGGAAAACTTTTATGGATATCACATCCTCCTCCATCGTACTGATCGCAGCAATCTCATGAAGAATATCAATCTTTATTTTGATCTCCCAAAAGACTATCATGTACCAAACCTGAGGTGCTCCTTAAGAAAATGAGATACGTCTTCGCAGCATGGAACAAAGATATATGCAAGTAATCAGAAACCGCACATCAGAAACCCTCGGTGTAGCTGTCATTCCCAGATCCCCAAGCTTATCAAACTTATAATCCAACCATAAAATAACACGAGGAGAGGGAGGAATCATCACCCAGCGAGACCCACACACCAACCACATCTGAGAGCTCCTACCAGGTTGATAATTGTGTGACCAATTAGGACCATACACAGAAGTACACTAGCACACTTGAGGGGGTTGAGAAAGTTAACAAAAAGTAAGTCAAATAAAGCATGACGTTGCAAAGGTTGAAAGAAGTATCAAAGTAACAATGACATCACAGGACAGACCAGCATGTCATTTATCAACTCCTCTTAGGCTCCGCTAAGGACAAGCCGTTTCACTTTATTTAGTTCAAAGTTTCCATGATTTTCCGTTGACATTTAATTTCTGAGTAGAATACCCTGACCACATCCGAGTTGCAGATTACGGCCATGACCCATCCGCATAATGCATGACAATGTAAAGAATGTATCACATCTGATTCATAAAAAATTAAAGAGGGAAAATATTAGAGACACAATTTAAAGGTTAAGATCACCTCTGAGTTCCCCCATCAACAAATACGGAAGGTCGGACAGCTATAGGAGGAACAGCAATGTTTGTCACCATGAGTTTTTCAGGTCTATCACTCAGATAAAGCAATTCACAATCCTACAGCACACAATTATTTCAGTTTAGGAGATTTGAGAAATCACAAAAAGCATCAAGTAGTAAGAGGAGAAAGGGAAAACCGCAGTTTAGGCCCCAAAGTTGACTCCAACTAGCATAAAATGTCCTCACATTTCAATTTTAGCAATTTAGGCCCCAGTGTTCAATCTTTCACTTAAAAGAGGGGTTACCTCAACTTTTGTTACAATTTCTTGTTAAGTGGGGACTAAGTTGAAAAGGAGGGTCTCCTAGGTGATATTTTGGTCTTTTTGCACCCCCAGGGCCTAAATCGCTAAAAGAATGCAATGTTAGGACCTAAATCAATTATCAACATTTTAGTTTAATATTTACAAAAATGTAAGTATAAAAGAATTTATTTCTATTCCAATTAACCATAACTAAATAATTTAAATGAATAATTAAAAAAGTCACAACACAACACCCATCTGGTAAAAGACTGTCATACAACTTTATTTTATTTATTCCTTGCACGTTGCCCTACTTCTTCACGGCCAAGACCAAGACCGTTGAATTTGTCCATTTATTCAGGGCACGTTGTAACATTAACCCTAAATTGCAGTTCATCACTGTCGCAGCCACGTGTCCCCTCCACCCACAACCACCGTCAGCACCATAATCTGTACCACCGCCACCAGTACCCCTTACCTCTGTTGTCAATCCCGCCACCAAAGTATTCTTCGCCCCAAATGCCATCGAATCCCTTCCCCAACTCACCATCCGAGCTCCACCAATACGACACACTTGAATGAGCCTGATAGGTATAGAGAAGGTAGAGGCGACTGTGGTAGTGCAAGTTTAGAGTATTTAGGAGATGATGGGGTGGTGAGTTGAGGTAGGAATGATGAATTCTTTTTCCATTTTTTTTCTTTTAGTGCAAATTAATTTTAGTAGTCTTTTTCTCTCATTTCAAATGTGAGAAAAATAAAATTGAGTTTTTTACATTGGTACAGTTGTTTTATACAATAATAGGGATACAATCTCCTCATCAAGTGTGAAATACATTAGGTATATGGAATTTTTATTAATTGATAAATCAACCATAATTAGGCATTCTATTTAGTACTAAATATTTATAGCAACAAAAATTAAGTGTATAAATATATCCTATATATTTATATATATTTACATAAAATATAAATTATCTTACAATTATTAAGTGTCGAAAAAAATAATTTAATCTAACAATGGAAGGATGTTATTTACATTTCATTTTATTACTTTCAATATTTCAAATTAAATTTATATTAATTATTTCATGCAATTATGAATCATTAGACATTAGAAAGCTAATTGATGATTTAAAAAAATATATATAAGACCTAAAAGTATTTTTTTTCAATTAAATATTAAATTGAGGTAGTGGTTAGTAAAAATTAAAGTAATTTGTTACTTCTTATTTTATATGTATTGACTTAAGTCCCACTGTTTCATATTTTAGCGAGTAAGCCCCGATCTTGCGAAAAGACCATGGATGAGAGGTCATGTGGCAGCACATGACCACTTTTTTTTTTTTTGGATAAAAGAAGAAATGTCATTGATAAGAGAAGAAGATAAAAAATTGACGGACAAGAAATCCACCGAAATTAAAACAACAAATACACTCAAATTACACTATAGCATCTTTCCAATCTCTAGTCAAATCACCCAAAGTCAAGCCCGAGAAAGTACCAAAACTCCTAGCCCAAAGAGAAGACTGCACAGTGATCTTCTCCCACAACAACGGAAGCCCAAAAACTAACAAAAGTTAATGTAGACCCCCTTTTAAGTGAAAAATTGAACATCGGGGCCTAAATTGCTAAAATTGAAACGTGGGGATGTTTTCTACTAGTGAGTAAATTTTGGGGCCTAAACTGCATTAGAGAAAAATGATCCCAAACTTTATGTACAACGCTGTCACATATTTTTGTATATTCACAAGTGAGCATCATAGAACTTTAGAATTTAAAAAATGCCAGCAGATGATGATTAAATACCTCATCTGGCATCTTCTTGAAAAGTGAAAGAACACGGTCAGGATTCATGTTATGAGACACATTAATGGATGCCTTTGATTCCTTCAAATGAGAAATAGCCAATTTGCACTCTTCTAAGGTATTATCCATAACCTTGGAACGATCATGAATGATTCCCAGCATACCAGTCGCCTTTTTCACCATTCCTGTAAAGTAACACTGCACGTAAAAAAACAATTGAAGCTCTGATCTCCTGCTCTTAGTTACAGATTTTTACACTTTTGGACCAAAAACAAGCAAATCTCTTATGCATTTGAACCAAAAACAATCTGTTGTTACTCTTCATCAATCATGAAACAAAAGAAATGCAGAAATGAGAAACCGACTTTATATGTTATGAGTATTTCAGTGTAGTACACCTGTCCTATCATCACTTCAATAACTCGCATCAAAAGGAATCAAGGCTCTGACATTTTATTTTCAGATTTACATCAACTATGACAGCTTTCAGAAAGTTTGTTTCAATGGGTTTATGCTCCACCAGACCAACTCATCAACATCGCAATCATTTTGTGTACCAAGAGCGTTCAGTGCCACGATAACAAACAACACTCAAGTTTACTGAACATGCATTTAAAGCATTGCAATACACACAAATTCATTTCTTGCATAATCAGTTTATGGCAAAGTGGACGCCTAAACATAAAATATATGTCAAAAATTGGAACAAACTTGAAATTTATATTCATTCCTTCTAAAATGTCCTGAAGTCACTTCACCAAACCTTACAAGGCCAACAGACACCCTCTCTCGAAAGTAGCTCCATAAAGCCAATTCTCAAGTTAGCTATCCTATGAGTATGACAATCCAAAACAGGACCCGTCTTATCCATCATATATATCTCCTCACCTCATTCTCTCAAAGGAAAACCTCCCTATGCCAACTTTTGGAAAGTTCCTTTAGAAACTTACCACCCATTTTTCAGCTTACAATTTGTTTTCCCAACCTTGAACAAGCTCTGTAAGCCCTGGTGGAGCCACAGGTTTCGACAGCGGAAAGGCTTATGGCCCCAGCCAATAGGGTTTGCCTCTAAAACAATAAATATCTGACACAAACACACTCCTCAGGTGTGCCAAACCTGAGAGCATCACACTAACTAGTGGTAATGAATTTATCATTTTTTTGGATAAAAGAAGAATATTATTAATAGGGTAAGAATGTACAAAGAAAGGTGGACAAGAAATCCACCAAAAA
>JAOTQG010093609.1:0-13667 GCA_025631175.1 Iris virginica
AAGGTGATATAGGGGTATGTAAAAATAGTAGGTAGAGAGAGAAAATATGTGTTTTAAAAACTTGTGTTTTTGGTTTGGTTTTCCTGTTTTGTGCGAGAAACTTCAATGCTAAACGCACCCTTAGATTTTAAATCTTCTTTTTTTATCCGATTCCACTTCTTCTTTCTTCTCCGTTTCCGACGATCTCCGCCTATTCTACTTCTCCGTTTTCGTCGAGTTCAGGTGATGATTAATCAAAAAAAAGAAGCTCAAGCACAAAACCCTATGTTCGAGAAAGTCAACTAAACCTTTGACGAAATCAAATCGAATCACGCAAGTGGGAGTAGAAAGAGCAACAAATTCACAAAAATAGAACTGGCAATATGAATTGCATCCATAAAACAAATAGATAATCAAAATAAATATGTATGTATATATATACGGATAAGGCAGGGAGGGAAGGGAGGGACGTCTTTGAATTGAATGAGACCAATATCGCCGAGGTACGAGACGGTCAAGTGAGCGGACTCGATGGGGATGATGAGTTGAAGCAAGTGCATCGCCTCTGACCTGAACAGATCCATCGGCGAGCAGCACCCTCCACCTACCATTCTCTCTCTCTCTCTCTTCCCTCAGGGCTCTCACTTTCTCTCTACAACTATTACTCCTTTTTTTTTAAACAGATTGGATCACTACTAGTAGTGTCAACACAAACACGCGCAGAGATGGAGATAGAGGAGCGAGCTCTGGGGATTACAACAGTGATGAGTGATGAACTGGTAAGTTGTAGCCGGAGAGAGAGAGAGATGTGATTTTGGACGGCGCCGGGGAAGAAGATCAGAAGAGAGGTAGGGTTTTTATTTTCTTTTTCTATTTTTAATTTTTGATCATTTTTAGTGTTGGTTTTATTTTGATCGGGATAGTATTGAGATTTTTTTGAAATGAATAATATAACTAGGGGCTATAAGTATTAAATATCATAATTTTTTTGTTAAATTTTTGACGGAATATTAACGGTAGGACAATGTGGTCGGTACTTTTCAAATTACTTATCCAATTTTACAG
Source organism: Iris virginica (assembly GCA_025631175.1). Taxonomy (NCBI): domain Eukaryota; kingdom Viridiplantae; phylum Streptophyta; class Magnoliopsida; order Asparagales; family Iridaceae; genus Iris; species Iris virginica. The sequence goes on from JAOTQG010093609.1 coordinate 1,045, forward strand.
AAAAAATTGTATAAAGATGAATTTCAAATATAATCCGAAGTACATGATATAATTATCAAATAACCCTTTATTCAAAGAATATAGTTTGGATCAGACAGGTGGAAGCCACTGTCATACTGACCAATAATGAAGCACTTAACTGGAAGCCAAATGGAATCTAGTGTTGGAACCAAATCAATCAACTGCAATTTTCAATCGAGATCTCCCTTTAATTATTTCAGAAGAAACCACTCTGAAAAGCTGGGTCCTCTTGTTTTACACAGGATAGTGTCTCTGTTTGTGTTTCATGATTATTTTTTTAGTTGCAGGCTTCTGATTTTTTCGCATGTTTGCCATCATTTAATTTCCAGTGAAACGATAATAGAAAGAGTTTTTATTTGCAAGTCCTTTTAGGTCTTTCCGGTTATTAAGACGGGAAGTTTCAATTGTATCATTTGGCTAAATTGAAAACTTGAATTGGGCAGGAGTAGGACCAAAGCGACAAAGCTCCTCCTATCAAGTTTAACACAACTGCGTTCCCAATACTTGAACCCCATATCAGTTGATTTATGTGCTTGATAGGGTCGAAAGCCCAAATGAATGAGAGCACTGTGCACTGGTTACACATGCACCCTCGGCGTCATTTGTTTCACCTTATAAGGACATACATGGAGAATATAAATTGATTCTTGACTGGAAGTAGAGATTGGAAAGCATTATCTCATTTAATTTACAAAGATGATGCAGCCCAACAAAATAAGTGGGCAAGGGGAGGGGAGGGGGTGGGGGGAACATGATTTCGGTTACTCATGACCCAAAACCTCCTCTGGATTTTATATAATAGTACCAACAGATTGGGGGCACAAAGAAAATGGCATTTTCTCTTTATCCAAACAAGAATCAAGGGCTTGAACTTTTCTGGCTCGCTATGTGACGCAGTTCAGAAGCTGACAGCTCGTGGGTGCATGAAAGTGCACACAACCTAGCGTGCAAGGAGACAATTCGCATACTTACTTGCACAAGCCAACATTGGCAATGGCCACTTCCTCATCCTGAACCACAAAAAACTTTTACTGCTGGAACTGAAGATTTAAGCATTAGGATAACCCGACTGTCCTATTAGACATCATGTCATCGTCGTGGTATCGATTAGCCAATCAAGTAAGGCCACATGTCAAATACAAATTTAAGAGAATCAGTTGAATCGGCTTTAGAAAGCTTTTTTACTTGGCAAGACCGGTTGACCATTAACTAAGGCAGGTGGATGTGAACAAACAATCAAGTGGTTTGTGTAGCCCATAACAGTGACCTGCCTCCAGATGATTCATCCCCTGGCACAAAACAACACCAATTGATCTGAATCTTTTGTTTTCCACCACGAAAAAATGAATGGTCCCCATAAATACGCTAACCATTCCTTTGAACAGCTGCCACGGAGAGAAAAAAAAAATAAAGTTGTAGAGCTTTAGTTCCACCACATCCAACTGGTTCCTTCAGAGGATTTAGCGCCTCTGCATCATCACCTGGAAACTGGACTAGAAGACCAAAGTAAATGCTCAAGTTAAGCGTTTACTGCTCTATATTTCCAAGTCCAAAGCAAGTCAAGATATTGAGGAACTATGGTTCCTGGCTAATTCAAGATGACAGAGCGGAATCAGCATCCTACAGGACTCTATCCCGGAGGATCACTTGCAAGGCCCTGAAAGATGGGATGAATGGAGGCAGCATGGGCAACGGGCTACCTGGTCGTAACTGGGAACCTGAGCTGGAAATTGAAGTCCCTTTCGAGCAAAGGCCGGTATGCACTTTTCCACCACAATCTGATACTCCTTCCCTCCACCCTGCAGTTTTGTAGTAAGGCCCATCTCTAACTTCCAAGTGGCTGTTGGCTGATAGTATGTCTCTCCTCACACTGCACCAAATCAGCAAAATTTCTCTCTTTAGTAACTCCAACTAGTAATGATATGTATGTAACAAACGAAACAATTTCAGAAAATATTTGAATCAAGCAGCTGGCAGTGCTTTGAATAACTTCTGAAAATGTCCTAAGAAAATAATTTCAAGTGCTGTCTTTTTACCTTCATCATATCTGGTATTTGAATCAGCAGTTTAGGATAGCATTGTAATGGTCATACTAATTTATGGATTGGTGATGTAACAGGTGAATGAGTACTCATCTCTCAAAGATGGCCCTTTATATTCATGGGGCGAACTGAGTCCAGGGGCCTTTCTCAGACGTCTTGGAGGCCTGTGGTTGGTAACATTTACAGTTCTGGGAGTGCCAATTGCAGCTGCAAGTTTTAATCCTTCAAAGGTAAGATGGTATAAGCACATCCTTTCTGGAGGCACAGCCATCCACCTACCCACTCACACTCACACACACACACACAAATTATCATGTACCAGAGAAAAATAGTGGACATCAGTTCCTTATATATCTTCGCACCAGGCTATTCCATATCACTATGAAAGTCAATTATTAGTAACAAGTTTTATTACATACATCTAATATAGTTTGCACTGAAGTGACAACAATTTAGAATGAAATATTTACAAGAGTGGGAGTGTGAGTAAGGAAAGAGATTCAATCTCTCATACTTGAAGTTTCAAAATAGTTGTAAACTTGGTGCCATCAACAGTGTATTTAACCACAAGAAATTGTAGAATCATGGAATTTCTAGGTGTATTCATCACACAAAATAAAAGTAAAATCAGACCAAATGAATCTTAATATCCTACCTACCATAATATGCCAAGGTTCAATTTACCAGAAGAGGATCAATTCTCTTCTGTTTTCTTCTCAAACAGACCACATTGATTCTCACTTTGAACCATCACTTGCTATAGTAAAACGTGTTCCTACCTCTCAAAAGTGGCACTTAAAAAGGCAAAGGGTTGCATTCATACAACTGAAAAGCATTCCAAAATTTTCAGCAGCTAAAAATTAACAGGAATAAATGTTTCAAGCATGAACAATATTGTAACTAAACAATGAGATAGTTAATAGAAAGTACACGCTTTCACATCTGCCAATGTAGATGACATACATTTCATTTTCTGAGAGGCAATTTTCAGGTCCAAATTAGTAAACATTACTCATCCAATCTCTTTGCAGGATCCATTACGATTTTTGCTGGCAGCTGGGACAGGAACACTTTTTCTCGTGTCATTAATTGTACTGAGGATTTATCTGGTATGTAATTTATATTACTGACAATTAATAGAATGTTTGCAAAAGCTCAAGCTTAACTCAAAATAATGTAACCTAAAGTTGATTCTGGGGCCGATTAATTTATGGAAAACTGCTTGTAAGATTAAAGAAGTAGAACACCTCGTAACGGGGGTAAAATAGATGCTGGACATTAGGCGTAATTGTTGAGACCATAATATTCTGGGGCAGAATACACGTGGTCAAAACTAGGGTTACCAAAGGGTTCATTTATGCTGAACAGTTATACATCTCTACTAAAACAAGAGCTGCAATAGTGCTCTACAAATATGCGTGCGCAAAAAAAAAGAGGATGATATGGAGAAGAAGAATTATAAATCTGCACTGCAATGCGAAAAGTTTATCCCGAACGTAATGATCACAGAGCATAACCACGATTATCTGTCAGAAAAGTTAGAATGCACTGGAAACCTGGAATAACATAGGCCTATCCTCCAACCCTCGAATTCCAGTTTGACTTGATTAATAACCCAAATATATAATGACTTGCATTCTGTAGTATTTTCATACGTGTATGATTACTAATTCAAGTAAAACCATACAGTAATGTATGAATGAAATACCAACCAAACACTCCCAGCAAAAACCACTTCAAACTTGAGTTAACTCTAATTGACTTACAGCCACAATCATAAAGTTACTGATCTTAGCACAGTTGCCACTTTTCCCAGAGTTCAATAAAGCAAATCCTCATCGATTTCCTTTTTCATGGTTATGTTATAGAGCTTACAAATAACATTATTTCATCACAGGGGTGGAGTTATGTTGGTGACAGGCTTTTGTCAGCGGTGATACCTTATGAAGAGAGTGGATGGTACGACGGACAAATGTGGGTAAAGCCACCTGAGGTGAAATTCCTATTCATCTCAAACACATTTCAGTTATAGTACATGCATGTGCAATCTAAGAAGCACCGACACTCACAAGGATACCCCAATCCATATGTTTTGCAAAAATTTCAGACACAAATCAGACAATGCTGTGTGACACCTTCAATATAAATATATTCTTTATATTATATATCCACATATATAGTATACTGCTAATAACTAACAATAACTTTGAAATGAGAACATTCATTTGACCTTGTAAGTTACAATATCAAAACAAATATCAAAATATCACTTAAATGGTTCTAACGAGCATTTTAGTAGGTTAATCATAATTTGGTTACTGGGAAACTAAGGAACCAATGCATTTTCTAATTTTATTAATCAATCCACTAAACATGCAACTAAACTATTCTGCAAATGTTGAATTGATAAGATTTTATAAGAGCTAATGAGATTTTATGTGAGGGTGATAACACGACTATTATTCTTAGCTATATTTCATTTGCTTCTGTGATAATTTCAGTCTGTCTCCTCTTCGCAGATCCTGGCACGTGATAGATTATTGGGATCATACAAGGTACATACTAGTAAATAAGATCACTTCCAAACCAAAAAATTCTTAAATTACTACAAAATACAAGAAAGCAAAGACACACAAAAGGTAGCATTTCATGTGACTGAATCTCTTCTGATCAAAATTTCCCTTTTATTTTTTTATCAAACTGACACTGGCAATTACCATGACCAGCATTGGCAATAAATTCATCTTTTTTCAATCCTATTAACATTGCAATTAGTAGAACTTTTTCAAGCTATAAAGCATGTTCAAGTTTTCTTCTTTTAATATCAGTTTAAATACAATATTAATATGAAAAAGGTCAATTTGAGACTCCTGAGTGGAAAAGAGAGAATTAATAAATCTCTCTTTTTCCAGACAAGCAAGCCTCGATTGTGAAGTACATTTCTGACTCATCTGCTTTTTCATTTTATCAATATCGAGCAGGCTTAGATGAGCATATATTAAGTACAACATCTGACAGTTCTATGCAACTAGGTCAAGCCAGTCATCAAATTGTTGAAACAAACACTAGTTGGAACAGGGGTGTTACTTGTTACAGCAGTATCATTATTCACTTTCGCCACACCAGTAGAGGACTTCATTCAGAAAACTTTTTCTCTTAAAGAAAATCCATCCAGTGTTGCAGCTACAAGCACAAAGTTCAATATAAGGTACATCAATAATCATCCATTTTTCTGGTCGTTAAGTAGGATAGAAACAACTTAATTGAGATTTAAAATAATATTTTAGGAATGAAGGTAAATTGAATCTGGCCAATTTGTATAACTTAATGCACATGTAATTATCACAGGAAAGAGGATCTCGTAAGATTGCCAGCTGGAGTTCAGACTGACGATGATCTAGCAGCAGCTGCTGCTGAGGCTGCTGATGGAAGGCCAGTCTACTGCAGAGATAGATACTATCGTGCACTGGCAGGAGGTCAGTACTGCAAATGGGAGGATCTACTTAAATAGCTGGTTTTTAGGAACATGAATTTTCTTGTAAGCCTTTATTCTTGGATGAAGGTCCAATTTCAAGATTTATTTTGTAGTTTTGGGTAAAAATGCTGATGATTCAAACAATCCAAAACAAACACGGTGCAAAAGGTATTGTAGAAACATTAAAAATATACATATATCAAAGAATTAAAAGCATACAGAAATTGGGAATGGATAATCGAAATTGTGTATATTCCCTGTACATAATATAGAATTATAGATACCCTGTGAAGAAAGTTTTAAGATTGATTTGCTTTTACTTTTGAGATGAAAAGCTGTACAAACTTGTTAAACCAAAAAGACAAACCTTAAGTTCTTCATTGTTTGTATACTAGTTTCTTTCTTCCAGACAGGCCACCATCTGATGCCATTAGCACTGAAATAAACTGGCAGAATACTCTATGGCCATCTTTTAAATGTCTTGCTGATGATGTGATTCCCTGGTATCATATTCTTTCTAATATCAACCAGCTGAAACATTGAGATGACTCCAGGAAGGTAATTATTTGGTGCACAAAGAATAATACAGAAGTATCCAAGGGGCATCTATTTAAGCATTGCAACAGAAGATGACGGATTCTTGAAAAGCTCACCAAAATAATCTTCAGAAACTTCAGGAACAGCATATAGGATGGCCGATCATTCTACCAACATTACCTTTCCTACTTCTAATTCAACCTCATCAATCAGCATAGCGGGAGCAAAACCATCAGGTTCTCCAAGTTTCCATCGTCAGATTTGCTCAACTTCCTTATGACCAGTGAAACATACTAACGTAGCGTCACCAAATAAGATTTAGGCATCAGCAACTCACAATCAACATAATTTAACTGAGCTGTCAATCGCAAATGGATTTCCTACACAAGTTTCTTGCACCAATTGAGAATTTTGACCATTTTTCCTTCAACTATATTCCTGATTTTTTGTTTCCTCCTCTTTGCATCTTCTATATCTAAAGTTCTATAGGCAAGGGCGAGCAAATAGATAGCCGGATGAAGCCTCCTGCACATTAAAGATATTTAGTACAGTGTAATTCCACTGGCAAGGGGGTATAATCACTGTGACTTCAAAATTTTAACCTGCATTCCAGAAAATTAAGATATGAAGTATTAAGATGTAGGTGGATCATTAAATTGAGAAAGTCGTGCACTGCCTAGACAAGGCAAAAGTTTATAGCTTTCGGTCACTAACGGATCCACATTCCACCTACGCTACAAGAATAATGCCAGTGTACCTCGTATGGTTGACCTATCTTAGATACATCACCGGGAGAACCTTTGTTTTCCTTTCAAGAAATTTTCAGGCTCCATTTAAGTTGATCATTTACATTACACATCTCCCGTGTATTCAAAATGAGATGGCTGAATGGAGTAACCCCGATGTTACACGTTCAATTATTTAAATAGCCTAACATGGATAAAGGAAAGGTCATAATGTGGCCCAATAAGATATATGCCCACGTGAAAATAGAAGGATTTGAGCGGTAGAGAAGAAAATCTGGAAATTAAAAATAAAAAAATGAGGAAGAGATGAATCAGATGATGAATAACATAGGTTTCACCACCATCAACTCATCACCCCCCATAACTGGGAAAGCAAGAAAGTAATACTGGAGTACTAACATTTACTCATGTTTCCATAAGAGTAGTTCTTCCTGATACCATCAGCGCATAGCATAATAACTTTCACATTCAAGCCACTATTTCATAGTATATATTCTGAAATTTGCTGGATTTTATATCAGTTCTTGGCACTGTAAGGAGATCAGGAAGGCAAAAGAGCAGAACAAGATCAGATCTATGTAACGTAAGATATATTAGCATAATAACCATGTCGATATAGACTTATAGTTTCAATATTTTACTTTCTTATTGTTTATTTTAGGTGTGATATGAAATTTAGGAATCTTGTCGCTAGGTGTAGCCCACCCCAAGTAATAAGGGATAGAGGTTAATCTGAGTTTTAAATATCCTTCTAAACATTTTTCTTAGTTCAAAGTTTTGGTTTGGCTAACACAAAAGCCCTTTACCCATTTAGACACAGGCTGATGATTATTGAAATCTCCTCCACTTTTAATTTATCTTCTTCCCAAGTATATTTATTATTCATCTAATTACTTTATATCCTCTCTTTAGTCCTGCATCAAGAAACCTTAACAACCAATCTTCGAAACAATACCATGATATTGTCCAGTAATCATGCACTACACAAAAATAAATGTTTACAAGGTAACAGGTGGACTTACTTCTCAGAACATTCATTTGTATCAAAGCCATCCCAAAACCTTTGGGACGGAACAGTCCGGCCTTTCTTATCTCTTCCGAATGTCTCCACATACCACCCACCAATATCATGCAGACCACATCGAGGCTCAAACAGCCAAAATCTGTACAAATGCAATGAAGAAATAATGGAAGAAATGCTTCAATTTGCATTGGAGTTAAGCCATGATGTTATGTTCAAAATACACAAACCTATACCTATTTACCAATAAGCGGGATAGTCACTGTAGTGTACTTTCACAATTTTTACAAGTTCAACATGCACTTCTTTCCAACAAAAAGTTACTTTTAAACTAGTTTTAAGTTTCTATGAAATCTGAAACCATCTATCAAAACAAAATAAGGTTCCATTTTCATGCTTGCAGATTAGCAGGGACGCCCATACATCAACTCTTTCGAAGCATAAATAGACATGCACTTTCAGTTCTTATTCACACCGATTTCTGAGGGAGGAAATATGTAGGGACACTGGCGATACAACTAGAAAATGCCCGAGCAAAAAAATTTAATTAATTACTTTTAATACTATATCATTTATTAAAAAAAATTAAGAAATATTTATTGCCTAGAGCATGGGTGAAAAAAAATAATTAAGAAAAAATAATAACTTAATTAAATAATTTTAAATAATATTACATTTATATATAAAAAAATGTTACTAATATTTAAAAAATGATAAATTAAAAGTTGTTAACTTTTGTAGTTATTATAATATAAAAATAATTAACTAAAACCATATAAAAGACACGTTCTTCACACCTCTCACTCACACGCAGCACCACACACTCATCACACATTCTCTCTCACCCACAACACACAAGCTCACACACACTTTTCCACCGTTAGATGAAAAATAGTTGAATGCCTAGGATTAATTATAAGAGACATAATTCACTATTCATTGGATCAATTCAATAAATAGTAAATTCTATCTTAACTTATACTATAGACTAGAAAATTCCCGAGCCTGAGGGCATGGAGTCAAAAAAAAAATCTAATTAAATAATTTTTAAAATCTAATAATGAAATACTTATGTCCGAGAGTATGGAGGGAAAAAAAATAATAACTTAATTAAATACTTTTAAATAATAATATATTTATATAAATAATATTACTATTATTTAAAAATTAATAAATTAAAAACTAATAACTTTAGTAGTTTAAATAATATAAAATTAGTTAATTAAAACCATTAAAAATTACACACTTTTCATATACAATCTTCACACTTTCTCTCTCACCTAATGCAACACACAACTCTTCACACATTTTCTCTCACCCAGACACCACCACACACACTCTTAACACGTTCTCCCTCACCCACGATACACAACTCCATACACATTTTTCTACCATTACATGAAAAATAATTGAATGGTTAGGATTAAGAGAGAATTGTTACTATTCATTGGGTTACATCACTAACCATAACTTATATTATAGATAATAAATGACACCATATTCAAAGATACTTGAAGACTAGGTTGAAAGTATGCTACCTACTTTGTAAACAAAAGTGAAGTTGTAGTCCCTAAATGAGTGTCATGTTTCCTTTTTGAAAAGTCAAACCTAATATATTATTAAAATAATTATTTAACATATATGTATTGTACTTTAGATTCTAAAATTCAAAATTTGTAAGAATTAAGTAAACTAACAATAACAATTTTTATAACTTCGTAACAACGATTTAATTCTCATAAAAATTTGGTCAAAGTCTAATTAAGTTGATCAAAAAAAGGCTAAACCATGACATTTATTAAGTGAAGGAGGGAGTATGTCAATTTGTTATAGAAAAATATATATAAAAAAAAAGAAGAAGAAGAAGAAAGTGTATGACTCTTTTTGGTAATTCACCCAAATCTAACAGAGAGCCTGGGTGCAATGAAAAAGTTGGTTCTTGTAACCTCGAGGTTACACGTTCGCACGTTAGACCCTTCCCACAGACCCCAAAATGTGCAAATAGAGGGAGCTGGTGCACAGGGCCCATTTTAGCTGCTGAATCCAATGGATGAATAAGAGTTTCCAAGAAGATGCAGCTTACTTGCTTGGTGGTAAGCGAGCTCTAGTGCATCTGCACTCGCAAACAGAGGTCCCATCTCCCACTTCATACCAATGCATATGTTTCACCTGCGACAAGTTGTGAAGCATATAAAATTTCAGCAATATGAGTTGGCACATTGTGCGTAAATATTACACCCAGATGTAATAAAGATTACTAGATTTCTATAAACGATAAATATATTCACTATAGTTGTTAAAGGTCAATATCATTTCACTTATCTTCAATTCTCACAGCTGAAAATCATACAATAGTCCATGCTATAATAACTGTCAGTGTATCCCAGACAAAAGAAAAATGCATGGTCTGTAGACCCCAAACTTTTATCTTCAATTCTTGCAATAAAGATAATAGAAGCAACTAAAACAAAAATCTCACAGGACTTCCCTTTGTGCAGCAGAATGCCAGGAAGCATAGTTCTCGTAAAATCAAATGCAGAGGCCTGCATATGTACTATTGCTTTTTATACGGTACATAGACCAGGTAAAGGCAATGAAATAGTCAATGCATGTCTGCAACATGAGTAAAGACTAAAATGAGCTACAACAGTACTAAATAAATGAAAGAATTTACACTCACAAGTAAAGTCCGATGTTTCATGATCACATGAGTTTTAATACCACTCTTATTGTATATAAAGCAGGGCTCTTCTTCAGCACTGGTTCCTAGGCCAGTAATGGTTCCCAGTGGAATCCTAGATCCGACTGCAACTCCCCCTGTTGAATCCATTGCAGAAAATGTAGGATCTTCACGTGTATTAAGGTAAATGTGTATGTGATCTTGAGAACCATCAACTTGCCTCCCCTTAGAATAGCTTTTAGGTGGGACTCTAGTGGCTACAGCAACAACCCTACCTGACACATGCAGCTCTAGATCTTTGAATCCCTCAGATGTGCGGCAATCAGAACTTTGGCCTTGCATCTCAAAAGTTCCAAGGTCAGCTTCCTCGGATGTCATCTGGACCCTTGAATTCTGACCAGAATGCCCCAAAGCTGAACCCCCGAGTGAGAATTGTGTCCGATTCTCATGGTAAGCATGTTCCAATTTAGGAACCTCATCAGCAATGCGTACCATCCCAAATAGGTACTGTCCAGAAACCAAATGCAGCACCTCCGGAGTTCCATATACAGACCTCTCCTCAGCTTCAAAACAATCTGGAAGTAGGTCCATGGACTCAATCTCAGGACCATAGTATGCCGCATGTATAGCAGAATAAAAATCAGTTTCCAGTACTTCAAAGTAACTTGAACCAACTACCACCTTTTTCTCCGATAATATGTCATGTATAGTATATCGATACCATTTTAACCATTCAACAACTTCCATCTGTTTTCTTGATGCTTCACGGGATTCATATTGATACGTTGCCATGCCTTGTCTCGAATGTCTTTGAACAAGTATTCTTCGAGATAATAAATACCTGTCGTAGTGAGCCCTCTTTTCAGAATCTGACAATATCTGCATTTCATTATTCAAAATACCAACTAAGCTTTCAGTTTACAAACAGAAAGATGCCATGACTGTTAGCTTCACCTTCATTCAACTATAGGCATGAATGTGCATACCTTAAGGAGCAATGCTATAGCCACTAAAGAGTTACAAAGAGAAGTTCACAAAAGCTTAGGTGGAGCATTGCATTGGTATAATTTTCTTTAGCAGTAGGATCCACAATTATTTTGATCAAATCACATTAAGCCACTAAAGGCTTTTGTGCACTTTTAGTGCACACTCTTTGTGGCTCTAGAATTATTCTACCTTAAGACACAGCTCCATAACCTAATTGGTGTTACTTGATAAATTGATGAATGAATTTAAATTACACCAAAGAACAATACTCAACATGGAAGTGCTAAAAGCCTAAAACGATGAGAGATTTGCTAACACTATATATATATATATATATATATATATATATGGGGAGGTGTTCGGCTGCGAACCCTCCTTATTTACGAACTTGCGAACCGCCTTGAACAATGAAATTTACAACTGTGAACCATGAAATATGTGAACCATGAAATTTATAACTGTGAACCATGAAAAGTCAACTAAAGTCAAACTGAAAAACATGAAATATGTGAACCAGAAAATTGCATGGTTCACGGTGGTTCGCAAGTTGGCAGCTAAGGAGGGGTTCGCAATTGATCAGCTACCTCTATATATATAATATATATATATATATACTAGTGTTTTGCTGAATTAAAATAAATATTATCTAAATTAAAATAAAAGGCTATAATTAAATTTAAAAAATGTAAAATATTTGAAATAAGTGTAGATAAATAGAGAGAGAGAGTAATGGTGTGTAAAAAAAGGTAAAAGTAGGGTGTGTTGGTGGATAATAGGGAGGAAATAATAAGGAAGATGATTGTGTTTTTTGGGGGAATTGAAAATGTTACTATTCATTGAGTCAATGTCAATGAATAGTACACAACTTGGTTATATACTATAGATATATATATTTCAGACGAGAATTTTTGGTTTTGAAATCAAGCCATTAGACAATATTGAGGTTCACAAAACCAAATGCCAAGCCTCCTGCAAGAGTTTATTCAGTTAAGTAATCCCTAGAAAAAGTTTCAAAAGCCTATGAAATGCAGACAATGAGACAAGTTCTATTATACCGTCAGCTCATATCATTTCAATTATTTCATTATACAAATGGAAAATCTATGACTTTCAG
>JAOTQG010093831.1:0-13660 GCA_025631175.1 Iris virginica
TAAAAAGTTGTTACTTTGGACCACCCCAAAATTACTATCAATTTAATTAAATTAAATGCTTCGAAAGTGACCCACTCGGCCGATTAAGATGTGTGTTAACTGTAAGGTAAGGAGAAGTTTTTACAGCTATTTGGAGAATCGGGATCCCCCGTTCCATTTTCTATCCCACTCTCTGTTCCACTACGTATTTACATTGTGATGGGCCTTACTATTGGTGGATCTCACCACAATGTGAGTAGTGAGACAGAGAGTGGGATAGAGAATGGGACAGAGGATCTCACCTCCTATTTGGACAGGTCCTCTTAGACGTACGATTAATTGTCTTGAAACGGTTGTTAAATAATATATATGTATTAGCATTTTCTAGCATCTAAGTTTTCAAATGATTTTACTTTTTGGGTCCGTCATGGTGGTGGTGGTGATACTGTTGGGAAGGGATGTGAAAAAAGATTGAACTTAGGATCGACCTCACATTTTGTATTCAAATGCATCAAGGGGTATGAAAAGGGATTAAACTTGGGATCGGCCTCACACTTTATATTGAAATGCATCAGACCCCGGATAAAACTTTTCACCGTTCTACATCATTTAATTATGGTGTTTGGAATCTCCCTAGTCATTTTTTTGTTTAGATGAGTTTTACATAAGTAAAATAATATGTCAGTAGTATAAGTCTCGGGATAAGCATCATACATCTCGGCCGTCAATTTTTTTTTTTGCACCATCATCACCATTAAAAAAGTAAATTGTACCAAATTCCGTACTAAAGAGGTTATTTTTTCTCATTTATGGATTCGCTAATAAATATCCATTAGATTGAAGCTCTGATCACTTGTGATTTATAACTATAATAAGAATGTTTCAACATTTTATCGCATGTTATTGAACATTTTGGCTAGTAGCGATGAGTATAAAACTTTGTTAATGGGTGCTATATATAGGCAAGCATAATAAGGATCACCCAGCAATTTCAGTTTTTCGAAGCTTACCAGAAAAGACTAGCGGCCTTAATCGGATCGGAGCAGGCTCAGCAACGAGTTAACCAAGCCCTCGTCTTGATAACACTTGGCGGCAACGACTATGTCAACAACTACTTCCTTGCACCAATTACCGCTAGAAGGCTTCAGTATTCTCTCCCCGAATTCTCCCGTTATCTCATTGATGAATACCGCAAAATTCTTATGGTAATAATTAAGAACCAAACCATAACATGTCCATTTTGCTTTCCTAATTGTTCAGTTTTCTACATTCATATATGTGATGATTTTTTTTTTCGCCCCTGGAAAATTGCAGAGGCTGTATGAGTTGGGAGCTAGGAGGGTCTTGGTGACTGGAAGCGGACCATTGGGTTGTGTGCCATCGCAGTTAGCGACGAGGAGCTCAAATGGGCAGTGTGCAGAGGAGCCTCAAAGGGCTTCAGCTCTATACAACCCTCTACTTGTTCAAATGATCAAAGGGCTCAACCAAGAAGTCGGCTCCGATGCTTTCATAGCTGTCAATGCTCAAAACCTGCAGAACGACTTCATCAACAATCCCCAAGCCTTTGGTAATTTGTTCATTACTTTGCCTTTTTTTCTTTTTAATTTTTGAATGTAAAACAAGCTTAAATTTCCTTGTTTGCGCGGTTAAACAGGTTTTGTGACATCAAAGATAGCGTGTTGTGGACAAGGACCTTACAATGGGGTTGGAATTTGTAATCCGGCTTCAAATCTGTGTCCGAATAGAGATCTCTATGCATTTTGGGATCCGTTCCATCCAACTGAACGCGCTAATAAGATCATTGTCGAAACAATCTTCACCGGTTCCGAGGAGTACATGCACCCGATGAATCTAAGCACCATCATGGCCATGGACAATGTGAGCTAATTGAATATCTAATAACTAATATTATGTATTTAGAGAAGAGATATAATTAAATGTGTCCTGTAATTTTTTACTTTGGTAAGGACCTGAGTTGCAGCAGATAGGCCCAAACAGGGATCTATAAGAATAGCTGAAAATCAAAAAATCTTTTCTCAAGTTTGTGTTTTGGTGACCGATGTTTGTTTTATGTCCTGTATCAGTGCAACTACATATGCATTTAGTGACTAGTGAGTAATTTTTCTTCAAGAAATTTCAGTTGTGTTTTGGTGATGTTATGTCCTGGCTTTGAAAAATATGCATGCAGAAAGAGATCTTGGTCGTTAGGCCATGTCTTATTTAATTAGGGATGACAATTTCACCCCATGGATACCCAAATTGCCCTGAGCTGAAGGGTTTATTTCGATTTAACTCGATACGGGGTGGGGACTAGAGGGTGTATGATGTTACTAATCTCCGATCCATTCATTACCCAACCACTAGATATTTATTTCGATACATGGTGGGAAATGGAGGGTGTATGATATTAGTAGTCTCTGACCCATTTTCCCAGCCCCATTACCCGACGGACAGAATATTTATATAAATTTTTACTTTTTATATGTATCTTTAATTGTAATTTATATTATATTTTTAAAAATCTTAGTTTTATTAGGGTTCAAAGAATTTAATTGTAATACAATTTTCAATTAGAGATGAATAACCTGAGTTCAAAAATAATACTCCCTCCCTCCCTAAAACAAGTACATTGTACCTTCTGCGAATTTTAAAGTAATTGTTCAACATAACCTAAATGAGATTTGGATTGGAGTAACTCCGAGTCATCCATAACCTAAATGAGAGGGGCTAAGAATCAACATCCTCTATGCTAAGGCTAAAAAGTTAACTTTGAACATTTTTAAGGGGGTTCAATGTCACATACTCTCACGCCACTTTTTCCGTAACGTTTACTCAGCCCGTTGCAAATGGCGGGATGCATTCTAATTTGTAGTATCTGAATTTAACCGGAGGAGTGGTAGCGTAGCTGCTTTGCTCCGGCTGTTTACCCTGTACCCGTTCCGGTGATCGGCACTGATATAGGCCGAGTCGTGGAGAGTCCAAGCCGTCGGAAGGAATAATCGCACAACCAAAACCAGAAAGAAGACCTTATTCTAGGGTTTGTTCACTTATCCCTCTTTTTCAATTGAGCTATTTATTGTACTATGACTAGACGACCGACTAGCTTGAAGAGATTTTTTCATTTCGCATGTTGTTATTGAAGAAAGGCGCGGCCGCTGCACGTTTGGATTAGTCCCAAATGGCTCCTCAAGTTCCAACTTTACTCACTCTATGCTTTGAAGCAATTAGAGACGAAATTCTTGCTGGTAAAAATTTTGGTGGTTATTTGTATGGACAGTTTAATTCACTTCCTGCTTCCCAAGTTCATAGCTTGATTTTTCGAAGTCAATTTGGACACTTTTTTGGAATTGAAAAAGGAGCATGCTTCAGAGTATTAACCTGTAATGCTGTAATGCAACTGTTGCCAATGCAAGTTATTCCATCTGACCTTGAAAAGAGAGTGTTGTTTAAAAGTTAAATTGTTTAAGGTTGTTCTTTTGAAGCTTTGCTGGTATATAAGTAGTAGTTCTTTTGATTGGCATTTGAATTTTTTTCTGTTTTGGAATGAAGTAAGCTTTAAAAAAAACATCATTTTTAGGACTCTCTCTCTCTCTCTCTCTCTCTCTCTCCACCCGGGGGGAGGAGAGGGGTGAATTAGGACTTCTTTTTCCTTCTGAAGAAAGATATTGTGTTCATGATCATGAAAATAAGGGGACACTCATTTTGGGGCAGAGGTCGTGGTATGAGCCACATTTTCTTTTTGCCATTGATGTAAGTAGATTATTTATTTCAAATATCAACAGAAAAACTTCAAGTTGATTTTTAATAGGTCATATGACGACTTTTTAATGGTCAGAGGGTGTGTCATTTGGGAATGAATTAGCAGATGAGTTTTTTGGTTAATTCACAGAGTGTTTCACCCTTCCGTGTACTGGGGCTGAATTTCTTTTATTCATATATGTATATTTGTACTCTTTGGTGCAGAGGATGATATTGTGCCGTGCGTGTATGAACTTCCATCAGAGTTGTTCGATTGTTTGTTGCCGCACTTGCCTCCTCTGGCATTACAAAAGTTACAAGAACACATGTTAGTTTATCTGCCTTCTTCTCAATGTTTGCTGAGTATTTGCTTTTGGGTTTCTTGTAGCCAGATTTTTTTTGAGATTCATCAACTTACTTCTTTTAAGTTACGTGTATGAGTTCTCTGGGTGGTTGAATCTTGTGGAAAATTACTCAGTGAGGCCGTAACACAGCAAAAATGGTGTAACACCCTAATGAGAAACTGCTAATTGGATTTTTATCACATGTGTTTGTCTAAATTGACTTGTCACATAATTTTTGCTGTTTGATATGCTCACTGAATATTTTCATCCCTCTTGGGGCTGGATTATGTTGATTGAATAATACCAGGTGATTGAAGTATAGTTTTTCAATCTAATCCCAAATGACGGTTAAACTGTTTAACGTAAGACAAATTTGTGGCATAATTGGGTTAGTACCTTTTCTGCTGGGAACTAATGTTTTGAAAAAGGTCCCATAGTCATTTTATATTTGTATGTCTCATTTCCATAATTAGGAATCCAGTTGACGCAACAGTGAGTTTTTTAAGTTTCTTATTGATTCTACTTTTATTCTGGTAAAGGATAGTCGACATAAATGGTTTGGTGGATTGAATCCACATTGTCTTATAGAGATAAAAGGCAAAAGATTGTGACACATGGCAGCACTGGGTATGCTCATTCTGCTGTTGCTGAAAGTAGGACTATTTGCTTATCAAAATTGTTTTTACAGTATGTCTCAAAAATCTCCTGTGAACCTAAAAATTCAGGGCTGTTGAAACTATTGAGGTCGTTAAAATGGATTTACGAGCTTAAATTTAATTTTGAAGAAGGATGTTTTAAGGATTGGTGGTGAACATACTCCACCAGTAGGTCCAGTACCTGCATTGTATGAGCTTCAATCTGACTGACTGTTTATAGGGCACTAATATTTTCGACTGTTGCTACCACTGCAAGAGTCATTAGAGGATCCTGCTATTTTTTCTTGTAAAGATAAATTACACATTTTTATTCACAAGTTTTTTACTAACCCGATACAATATTTTTTTTCTGGGGTATATGTTGACCTAATGTATATATTGTAATTAAGCAATCCTAAAGGACATCATACTAAGGATTTCGAATGACCAAAAGCTTACATTTACAATTCAAAAAGCAAACTGTCTATTTGATAGTAGACTGTGACAACCCTCAAACCAGCTGCATTCCAATCTCAAAAAAACTTGGAACCGGTCTTCGGGAATTAATTCTTACTTTTATTAGGGCTGATGGAATAGTTCTATGGCATCCTTAAAAATTGCCTGTTATTTCTCTCCGTCAGGAGGATGTAAACATTAGGTTTTTTAGAAACTCAATTGGATTTTGCTTCATGAATTGTGAAAGACACTACCAGAACACCTCAACGGACTGCTTATCTGTCTCAAATCAAGACATGTTTAGGAAAGTTAATAGAAAAGTAATCATTGAAGAATTTAGAAATACTTTTATTCATCTATTCTTTTATATTAATTAAAAACTATATGTATTGGGTGACTAGTCCTTTTGTCCTGTATTTTGAAGGTAACGGTGTCTGACACCACGTGTCTATGTTGCTACTTCACACTCGAGTCCTTTTCTGTAAAGCATATGCTAGGGAGGATACAGTACGGATAATGTTTTGTAACCATAGACTTCATTTTCTTCTTTCCAGGCCATTCAGTAGCTGTGATGACCAAGAATTGGCCAATGATATATATGGAAGCCGGAAAAAACGAAAAAGGTGTGGTGGAATTTTTTCCAATGTCAAACTGAAGGAGTTTTAATGTTAAAATTAGTTCATTCTTGTTGTGAAACCAATGAATGTTTTTGCAGATTTGAAAACTTTGAAAATGTGTGGGAGGCACTATACAAGTCACGGTGGCCTAGAGAAAAAGTCGATTTTGAACTGATAAATGACTGGCAGCAACTGTACTGGGAAGCACATTTGCAGCAGTATGCGCTTAGACTACATTGACATATTTTTATGAATCTCCTTTTTTGTATCAACACTTCTGTTGTTAATTGAGCTCCCTTGTTGACTTCAAGAATAGTTGTCTAAATGCTGGAGCAGAGATACTCTCAGTTCCATCTTTTGATGGTTGTCTTGGTGAAATCCAAATCTCAGGTCAGCTGTACTTTCTGTAGCACCAGTCAATATATAAAACTGTTTTTCATGGTTATGATGTTTATGTACTTATCTGTCTGATTTTTCTAACCATCCTGTCATCAGCAGGTTTGACTGCTATTTTCTCACATCACTTTGTTATCATACTAGACTTTTTATATTATACAAGAGTCACGACAATCATCTTTTCTATGAACTTCCCCTTCAGTTGCGTCACATATTTAGGCCAATTCTGCAGCTTATGGCGGTCAAGGTTTATTAATGCAAATGTAAGGAGATTTAGAAGAGAAAGAATAGGAGCTCAAGAAGGAAGCACATAATAGCTTTCTTACTGGAGTTTATGTTGCGTGTACGCATATTCTAGGTCTACAACTGTTTTCATATATGTGTTGTTGGTAATTTCTAATCTAATCTCTAATATTACGCTTCTAAAAGAAAATCGGAGATGAATCTGATGGCGTAACCAATAATAAGTGGTCTGTTATATGACTAACGTTAATAGCAAAAGCTTTTATGAGACTCAAAATAAAATAGGTTAAATTGTTCTTTATCTCTTTCATGCATCTTCTTGTACACACTATGGGGGTCTCCGTACAGATTTCCCAGATACTGTTTTGATTTTGTTACCAAGTATTTATAAACATCCGAGCATGTACATTAAAGTTTAGTGCCACATATTAAGGAACTTCGTTAAGTTAAACTGATTCCTCAATTTCTTCACACATCCTCATGGAAAATTATTTTACAGTACCGGGTATGTGCAGATGCGTTGGCTTATAATATTGGTCACAGAAAGTACCATAGTAGCACAGCGGGTGATTACTTAAAGCTATCATATCATTGCGAACGTTTTGGTCTATATGCCAGGTATATTAACTGAAATGTTGATAGTTGGGATGTATACCTATCTGAAATAGCTCTTAATGTGTAATTTTTCCATTGCAGATGTCTAAGACTTCAAAATGTGTTGTGTGTATCTGAAATCAGTGTAAGCCGCTTCCAGTTCAAATAGTGTCCTCGCCAATTTCTTTCCGTGTAATTGACAAAAATCTGTATTGTGTCTATCAGATTTGATAATTATATAGTTACTACTAGTCTGTCTTCAGTTATACCAGTAAAGCTTGTTAACTGGACGCTTGAGATACTTTATTTTGCCATGAAATACTATTTTTTCGTGGTTTCTGCTTCCACTTTCTCTGTTGCTACTCTATCTGCTAATGTTGTTGGATTGGTATAATTGGCGTTAACCAACTCGAATAGATGTTCCATTGGCTTTGGCCCCCTTTAGATTCAAAAAAGAAGTAAAGAAATGAGTGATTTATCCCATGACCTGAAATTTTTTCCGCCTTGACTAATTTAAAATAAATAAATCTAGTTGTAGATGGATTTGTATTTGACTTCAAAAATAGGTAGAGCTAAAAAAAATCAAATAATTGGGACTAAGGCTTTGTTTGTTGTTCTTGTATGGTTATATTGAATTTATCACTTACTACCTTCTGTTTGCAGCATTTGTTAAGGAAATGCAAATTAAAAAGTTTGGAACTGCATTGGATCAAGTCAAAGGAGCATGTAAGCTGAATTCTGTCCCATTTATTTGCAACTAGTTGCATGATGATACTATGAAGTTACATTGTTTAACAAAAGACCACTCAAAGAAGAAAATGGATGAATTTTTTTTACTTACTGCAATTAGACATTAGAGTGATGAAGCATTTATTCACCTGGTACAGGTTGACGGATTGTGCAAACTTCTATGCCAGAACCGTGAGACATTAGCATCACTTGAATTTGTCCATTGTAAGCTTTCTGCAGATTTTGTGAATGCAATCTGTCACTCACTAAACGCGAAGGATTGTCATACACATCGGATAAAGAACTTCTCGATCAAGACATCTAGCTTTCTTGGAGCCAGTTCATTTCCGTTGCCAGATGGACTGGCATCTTTTTTATCGTCAGCGACGTACGTCTGTTTCTATTTCTGGGATATATCCTATTCCGACTCTTGGTTGTGTGTTCGTTATTGCTCAATTACTTAATAATTGTATTAATCACTATATTGACTACCCTTCAGCTAGCTTCAGGGAGATGAGCATATGACATCAAATTAGCTGATTTTCTTGTAGCTTTTCCCAAGTTGAAATTGTAGTTTCGATTCTATTACACCATCGTTAATGTTTCAATCCATTGGGGTTTATTCTTGTTAAGTAGCTTCTAAAGAATCTAAACTTCAATAGACTTGATGCATTTCTTTAAATCTATGTTGGAAAGATTTGATCAAATATTTCTACAAAGAAGCTGGGGCTTGAATGCCCCTCACTTAAATGGTGGATGGTGCCAATCAAACTTGAGCTTGTTGGTATGCCTAAGCTTACGAGTAAGCATCTGTAGCATCATGTATGATGTAACATGGACTGCTCAGATAAGTTGCTGCAATCTCAGCTCTGACCGTAAAGCTTCTATCATTTTGGTATCAGGTCCTTGTCTTCGTTGAATTTCTCTGACAACCACCTCCAATGGAATTTTGCAAAAATGGTGCTTGACACCCTCCTTGAAGCTTCTTCTGGTATAGCCATCCTGGACCTCTCAGAAAACAGTGTGGGTGCAGCAGCATGTATTGCTTATAATGATTTTGTATTCGTTCTCTTACAAAATGATGTAATTTAGGTTTGCAACATTGCAGATTGCTGGCTGCTTTTCTCATTTTAAATGGAGTTCGTCGAAATGTTCACAGTTGTCTTTAGGAATAGCCAGGTCTTTGCAATCACTGCGTGTTCTCAATGTGAGGTATCTTACATTCTTAACTAGGTCATGATGCCTCCATGCCAATGCACTGACTAGACTTCAGTTAGACCACTCGGGCATCATTTTGCTTCTGAGGTCAACATAACTGATATGTAGGCAGTCGTCAGATTAATTCTTTTGCCTGATTATGGTACTTGTGTATTGCAGGAGCAATAATCTATGCAAAGATGATGTGGATTGTCTTAAATATGCTCTCGTTCATATGCCAAACTTGGAAGCTCTTGATTTAAGTGACAATCCAATTGAGGATGGAATTATGTGAGTTGCATTTGACACTCATACTAACCTCTTACTAAATGATAATAGTAGTAATAATATTACTGATAAATAATAATAATAAGGAAAATTAAAGAACTAGTGCAATGTTATAATTTTTACTATTTATGTTGTAAACAAACTGACCCACATAATTTCGTTCGTTTTTGAATTTCTCCAGAACACTAACAACATATGTTTCCTCTTAAATTCTGATGTTGCATGACTGGGACTTATTTACTTATCTTAAACCAAAATGATATTTATCTGGCTTTGGGTATGACTTAATCGTGATTTACATGACGGTCTTTGAAATTTTTGGATGATAAGTTCTAAATGATGTCATGGTAATACTTTCATTAGTTTGGAGTATTCTAAAAACGAATTTGTAAATGCGCATGTCAATTTGCTTAGACAGTTGTAATCACATCAAGTGTCAACTTGTAAAAATGGGGAAAAGCACTCTAATGCACTTTGGCCATTTTCCGCAATAATTATATCAACATATCATCCTGTTTCTTATTTTACAGGCATTTAATCCCATATTTTGCTGAGAGTTCTGAAAGAGGATCCCGTTTGGCTGATTTGAATTTGAATAAATGTGAGCTTTCATGTCATGAAGTGACTCAACTTTTGAGTGTTCTCTCTACTACAAAGAAACCGCTTAATTCTCTGTCCATTGGACATAACAACCTTGGCAGGTATGTTTGAGTAGTAAGCTCATCTTTTACTTTCTTTTCTTTATGGTGTCTGGGTTTTGATATTGTAGTTCGCCAGCAAAATTGGGGAGCCCTTTGGAAAACTCCTGTGTACAGGTATCAAAACCGTAGATATTGAAGAAATTGGACTGGGTTCACTTGGCTTTTCGAGAGCACGAGATGAAATTATTGAAGATGTGAAGCTTGTTCGCATCAACATGAGGTTCAAATTATGCTTGGCTTCCACATTTGCTATTATAACTTATGCCTAAAACTTGTCTTGCTGATGATGCATCTTGTATAGCAATAATCGTGGGGGATCGGAAACTGCAATTTTTTTGTCAAAGCTTGTTTCACGGGCTCCAGAACTTGTTGAGGTCAATGCAGGATACAATTGTATGCCTGTGGAATCCGTGGCGGTGATAAGTTCTTGCCTAAAAGTTGCAAAAGGTGTGTTTTCTGCAAGAAGGTTCTAATTTTACTTTGTTAAAAAGTTAAATGTGGCTGGGGGGGGGGGTGCTGTGTTGTTTTCCTCTAATTAATATTGTGGTAAAAAATTACTAAAATTAGCTGATGTTGTATACAAAAACATGCTTTTCGTTCATCTTCTTTGTCATTAATTTCTCATCTATATATCATTTAGACATATCACCCTTCCATCTAATGATAATAAACTAATGTTTAATCAAGGTAAAGTTACTTAATAGTTGATCTGCAGTTGCAGTGACATAAAACTCCTAGCCTCTAATGTGTCCTCCATTTTCTTTGAAATTAGCATCTGTATTGAATTCATACCTCAGTATTCTTGGAGGGGCCCTTTTGTTTTTTTGAAAAAAGTTGGACGGGATGCTTCTCATGATACTTGAACACCTGATCTCTTCCCTAGGAGAAGTGAGGCAGTACCAGTGGAGCTGGAGCTCCTTGGTATGGAGGGGCATTTTCATGGTTTATGCTATCATCCTTGTAATCAGAACTCTCTATTTCAAATGGAAAATTTCAACAGTAAATACTACTCCCTCTAACGAGGGAATATCATGTTGGTACATAAATTATATGGGTGGATAAGTAAAAGTACCATCAAAATTTTATGGTCTACTGCCAAATGGCACTTTAGTTCCATTAATGTTGGTAGGGAACCTTTTGTTGGTCACTTTGTCTTGAGAATGCTTGGTATAATAAAGTTTGATTATGATGCGGAAAAGAATCTGAATTTTGGACTTCTGGAAATACTCGAATTGAACTCATATAGTGATACATGTACTGTGAGTGAAAAATTGATGTGTTGACTATTGTATATTCTCCATTTAGGAAAACTTAAGCATCTAAACCTGACGGGAAACTATTCATGCCATCAATTTGCTTTGCTGGATGAGTTTCAAATCAATGGAAAGCCTATTGTCATACTTCAATTACCATCCTACTGCGATACACTATATGACCATGATCCTTAGCTGCTGCATCTTCCTTGCTACATATACAAGACCAAGAACAGGAGGGTGCTGCTGCAAATTGTTAAGCTAATGATATGCTTAAAGTAAAACAACCGCACGCACTTTATATGAGTTATGCGAGCCCTTTTTCTTTTTTTCTTTTTTTTTTTTTGGGTACATGCTTGTAGCTAAGTATATACTATTTGTGTAGCCTGTTTCCCATGCTTTTGTTACTATTATATTTTTTTTCCGGAGAAGGTGACCACGAATCTTGCTCTTCATCGAACCACTCTGGTCGTTTAAAGAATGTGAGATTTTGTTCGCTTGTGGGGTTGCAACAAATAAAAATTTTAATTTTTTTTTTCAAATGTTAGAGGGAATATAGACGTAAACCCCAACCCTTGTGTCATTAACTGGATAAAACTGCTTATGGGTTATTTTGTGAGCATGGACTGTGTGTTTACTGATGCCTGACCTTTCCAACTACTCTATGCAGTTAGGGGGGCAACCTGTAAAGGTGAACTCTCCCGTAATATTATTATACAGGATCAATCTTATAGTTTGAAAATTGTAGACCAAAGATGTTACATGATGATGCAAAAGTAAAAGTTGCCAACTTTTTTTATACCATCCTCCCAAAGGGTTTGGTGGATTGACTTTGTCATGAAGTTAGCATTTTTTTAAATCTTCATTTCAGCAGGTTCTCCTCTAAAGATGTTTGGGGGTGTTCATGGTTCGGTTTGATCCAATTTTATGTATATTTGATTGAAATCACAATCAAATCAAATTTATGGTTTCTTAGAATTCATAAATTGCACCAAATCAATCATCATGTAAAATCGAACATTCGATTTTAATTGATTCGGTTCGATTTGGATACGGTTCGATTTGGATATTTTTTCGGTTTTGAAGCAAATGTCAATTTTTTTGACGTCGAGATAAATTTCTAATAAATAAATTCTATCTAGTTAAATAAAAACTGCCACTATATATATAAATTTTATATGTCAATAATGTAAGTATAAAAACTACTAATGACTAGTAAAAAATATTGCAAGATAGTAAAGAAGTTTGAAATAAATAACATAAAACTTGAAATCAACTGTGCCCATTTATCGCTAATGAGGGGAAAGGAGAGAAATAACAGTATTTATACCTAGGTTGAGTATTGAATCTATTGATAGTGTTAAGTAACTTATATTTGATTCGGTTTGGTTTTATTGGTATAAAATATTTTTTAAATCGCAACCAAATCTATTATTCGGATTTCTAATTTCTAAAAATCAAAATCAAATCAAACATTTGATTCGATTTATTTTTAATCGGTTCGATTGACTTGATTGAATTGATTCGATTTTTTAAAAAAAAATCACACCCTTAGGCAGCCACGTGGGCTCTTGATACATCCTCCTAGTGTCAAAAAAGCACTTTTGGAGAATAAAGTGTTGTGTAGTGGGTGAAACCGTGTGCTCTCTAAAATGTCGTATTCAGCACTAGGATGTAAATTCAAATCATCCAAATCGACCACCAAATTGAACCGAATCAAATTGATGAGTTTAGTTTGGTTTCGATCAACGACGGTTCGATTACTGTTCGAGAAATTTTCAAATCACACGATTTGATTCGATTTGCGGTTTCGACACCTCAAACCAAACCGAACCGATATCTTATACATATGTATATTTTCATATAAACTCTTCATATTTTTTATATATTTATATATACCCCTTTTAATTTTATATATAAAATAGAGTAATAATTATATTTCAAATTAAACTTAATTATATTATGATGAATTTATAAATTTTATAATTTTTAAGTTGTATTGTGCTAATTATTATGTAGGGTCAACTTCATAAATGGTCACTCAAACTTTACAATTTCTGCAATTAGTCCCTCTATTTTGAATTTGGCCAATTTTGGTCCAAGTTTTGAAAAAAATTGACGATTTTGGTCCCTATCGTCAATTAACCGTCAATTGAGCTGTTAAGTATCATGTGCCTTACACGTGACCATTTGAATGAGGGCAAAAGGGTAACTATACCATGTAGTGCAATAATAATAATTAATTATTACAGATGTAGCACCTCAAAGTAGGGGTGATCATGGTTCGGTTTTGGTCACTTTTGATCAAAACCGTAATCAATAGTTCGGTTTTAGTATTTTTTTTAATCGAAACCAATCCAAAAATATGAAAAATGATTCTTCGGTTTTACATTTTTCGGTTCGATTTTTATAAACTTTCGGTTTTCAAAAATAATTTATGTAATTCTCAAATTTTAATAGGTGATAGAACAAATTCATAGAGTAGAGATT
>JAOTQG010093942.1:0-13659 GCA_025631175.1 Iris virginica
TTTGATAGGATATAAAGGTGATATAGGGGTATGTAAAAATAATAGGTGGAGAGAGAAAACTTGTGTTTAAAAAACTTTTGTTTTTGTTTTGTTTTTCAAACAATGTGTGAAAAACCTGACGGGTGAACACACCCCAAGTCTTTCCTCTTGAGAGAGCAGTGAGATGCCATGTATGCTTTTGATGAGTTTTTCTCTATGAATCAGTTTACGTTCATATAAAATCAGGATGGCATAAAGAGTCCTGAGAATCATAATATTTAAATATCTGATCTATTTTACAGTAGTGACTTTAATAGGTTATTTCGAGCTGAGAAGTCGCATGTTAAGGTCCTTAGTGTAGATCTTTCCAAGAGAGGCACATTTATTATTTACCTCACAAAAACGGTCATACGCAGTTTGGAGCGATTCTTTAGGATCTTTTGAGAATGCATCGAAGTCTTCGATGCAGTCAAAGAGTCTGTTGTCCTTTGTGATCTCGTTCCCTTCGAGATATTCCAACAGTGCATCCCACACCTATTGAGCCGTTCTGCATCCTGTGACTTATTGTCTGGCATTGACATCTAAGGACTGTCTCAGGATGCTTTCTTATCCATCTGGGCTATCGTCTGCTTCATGTTTATCAATTGATTTTCATTTGTTATGATCTGATTTGGAGTGTTTAGGGCTCAAACACAACTTTAGTTACCTAACTGCCCTTGAAGAGAAAGAAACAATGTTAAGAAATACTCATTTTTAACTTTGATCCATAGAGGCTATGGTATTGAGCTAGAAATCATGTAAAAATGTGATTTTCAATCAACAAAGGCAGTATATACTGCGATAAAAAATCCAAATCCTAATAGGGACCTTCAAGTTAGCCTGATTGCAACAAAATCTACATCTTACAATCTTCGCATTTGCATTCTCCCACGTGTAGATTGTAGTTCATAATGCCTTGAGATTCTTGAGCTAAAATGGTAAAGCTTCAAGCGTACCGATCATTGTCCACATCCCTAGCTTGTAGTAGTTATTCCAACTAAAAGTACCCTTGCCATTGTTTCTTGTAGTTCCACTTGGTCTCTATCAAATTTCATAACATTTCTGAAACAATAGACCATGTCGGGGCTGTGCAATCTTCTTTTCTTATGTGTTTTCTTTTCTTTGAGCCAAATTCAGGTTGGTAACTGAGACTACAAGCTCCAAATACCCACTTTAGACTGTATCTAAACCTCAGGATGCAGATTACATCCTAACCAAATATCTTAAAGATTCATGAAAGATACAAATAAAAACAGAGATCCTACAACTAAATTTGCAAGAAGTTAGTAAGAAAATGAGATGGATAGGGATGAATTTATACTGGGTTCATAAAGTCAACAATGTATAAAAATAATCCTCCAAGCAAGTAAACAATTTGAATGGCATAATGACACTAGTTTTCGATCTCTCATTGTTATATTCTTACTTGGACATGTCATACAACCGGTTGACCGGTCCTCTTCCAATGAAAATAAGCAATCTGAAAATTTTAGGAATTCTAATAAATAAGTCTAACGACATGTTATCCAGTAAAATTCTTAATTCCCTTGGTAGCTGTGCTGGTATGGAATACATGGGAGGAAACTACTTTCAAGGGAACATACCTTCATCTTTGAGTACCGTAAGAAGTATCCGAGTATTAGATTTTCACTCACCAATTTGTTGGGCCAATTCCTAACTTCAGGGGAGCCTCGACTTGAAATACTTGAGTTTATCTTTTAAACGACTATGAGGGCACACTACCAATTGAAGGCATGTTGAAGAACTCCAGTGCATTTTTTGTGAATGGGAACAATCGGCTTTGTGGTGGCATACCCGAATTGAAGCTTCCATTATGCAATGTCAAAAGGCCCAAGGAATGGAGACCAACTCTTACCATAAGAGTTCTTCCAACAGCTATTGGGCTTCTCGGATTAACTTCGGCATCGGGAATTTTGCTTTTTTGTTGACCAAGGAACAAGAAGTAAGCCTCCATCTAGTTCAGTAGGATACTCCAGCTTGCTGAGAATGTCATATCAAAGCCTCTTAGAATGCCACAAATGGGTTCCTTTCTTTCAATTTGATAGGCATGGGTAGTTATGGATCTGTACCCGGTGGAGTGGAGTTCTCGAGAATGGAAATGACATTGCTGTAAAGGTACTCGATCTTCATCGGTGTGGTGCTTTGGGAAGTTTCATGGCAAAATATGAGGCTCTTAGGAACGACATAGAAATTTTGTTAGGGTATTAAGTGCTTGTTCAAGTATTGATTATCAAGGAAATGATTTCAAGGCTGTAGTGTGAGAGCCCTTGGTTAATGGGAGCCTACAAGATTGGTTGCGGTCAGTATGCTCTGATCAATGCAGAATTAGGATTTGCCTGACTCTACATTCATCAGAGCATACTGAGTGCAACCAATCTTCTAGGCTACCATTAACCATCAGCTCTTACACTACAATCTTGAAATCATTTCCTTGATAATCAATACATGAACAAGCACTTAATACCCTAACAAGATTTCGATGTCTAATGTTCTTCAGAGCCTCATATTTTGCCATTCCCATTGTAGAGAACTCCACTGTATACAGATCCATAACTACCCATGCCTATCGAATTGGAGGAAAGGAATTGCTTGCTCATTTGGAAGCACCTGGAGAGCAAATAGACATGGTTAGTAATGTAACAATAATTCAAAACGAATTGGAGATGTTATGCACAGCATATATAACTGTGTAGAGTACATCATAGACTAACTAGAGAAGGTAAATCGTTATAGAAACAAAGTTCAACATTTCACACGTAGAGCTAGTGTGCCAATACTATTACAGAATGTCACTTCAACTTATAAATACTTGCAATATCTGTAAGAATATAGACTGCAAATTTCTTGATAGTTTACTATTTTGGGATGTGTACAGATATATCAATCTGGAACTGAAATTGAAGCTATAGCAGAAATGAACAACACGAGTGAAGCCTGGTCATATATACTTCTTGGTTTGTGTAGCAGAAAAAAGTATTGTTTGCCTCGACTGGACATGAAGTAGCTTCTAAATTAATTCAAATGTACAGCAAGATTCGCAATCTAGCAACTTTCATGTCATCTACTATTACACAGAGTGAATAGAAGCTTAGTGCATAACAAGGTAAGTTCAGGAATATAACTATATAAGGAAGAAAACAGACATTGAAAACTAATAGTTCCAGGTAAGGATCTCCCATTCCGCTGTTATCAATTATTAGTTGAAGAAATCACCCTCAAATATCTTCAGAAAAATGGAAAAGTAAACTTCTTCCTGCTAGATTCAGGAAAAACATACCCGACTTGACAACCCCAAAGAAGCATGACTCTTCAAAGTTTGGTATTCGGCAATTATACCCCTCAGCCAACAATCCTAGCTTTGAGGAACATAATAATATGTAAATAGGAATGCTTACTCTTGTCATAAAAGACTTGGGTGATAGCAGAAAATGATAAAGGTTAGACCAACAAATAGCTCATTCAATGCATGTAAATGTTTCCTCGTTTCCTATAAAATACCCTAATAGGTAAATGGTAGAGAGCACCGAATTATACCTGAAGTTGCTTCATTTCTTCTTAAAATTTTGCTTCCAAATTTTTGTCAGCTTCATCAATGATGAGGAACTGCGTATATTAATAAAATTAAATTAAAAAATTAAAAATTGCACCGCACCTGGGAACAGAAAAACTTTTTGCAAAGAACAAAAATAGAATTAAAGATGAATCCAATTAAAAAATTGAGATTAAATACTTCAGACGGGTTGAAGATCACATTATGATATAGACATCTGCTTAATGGAGTGAAGTCCAGCAATTTAGTGGAAGTGGAGTCGGTATTTCTTGTTAAATTACAAGTTTAAGATAAACTACAAACTCTTCTGGATGGCTGCATCGCCAAGTGGTGGACGAACAATCAGAAGATCAAATAATCATTTAACAAGTCAGCCTCATATTTTAAGACTGTAAAATACAATGGATCAAAAAAACTTGAGTTTGGGGTGCATTCAGATTTTTATATATAAAGCCTTTGGTGTATTGAAGATGGTCAATGAACCTTCCGGGGGTGGCTATCAATAAATTTACTCCATTTCCAAGACGTTGTGCCTCTCTTCAAAAGGTCTGCTGCTACTTGGTGGATGATTCAGATGCAATTTAGTCAATGAAATTCAAAATAAGCTTTCATCTATTAAGCACTCTTTTTTAGTAACTGAAACTTTAGCGCTTTATGACTCTAAACTTCTAGAAAGAGCAAAGAAAGTAATTTCATTTGTATATATATTTACATTATGAGATAGAGCATATGATACAATGCACCACAGCTCTGCTTCAGCGAAAGCACGTATGGTTTAGGAAGAGGACTTCTGATTTATTTTTGTTTTTAGAAGGAAAAAAGATATAAAAGATATTGCATAAGAAAATCCATAAGGACACTTCCATTGCAAGAGCACGTTTGATATATCTGAGATTCCATCCATGAGTTGTTTGAGATAACCATGAGCTTTTCTTTTGGCTCATCAGTACTATTTCTGAATTTTTATTCAAAGTATAGTTTTGAGGAAATCATTAGTAATATCCTTAATGCACACTATATTACTAATCGACACATCTCTTTCAATTTTTCTTACTTATCCTCGGATAACTCTTTAGTAGAAGACATACACATATGCAGTGTCCAAAATTAAGCATAACTTGAAAGACGTTCAAACTGCAAATTTGCACATGGTGTCTTCCTTCGAAGGGTTCCGCTCTTCCATGCTTCTGTCTCGATGCAAACCTGAAAACTTTTGTAGAACTGAGTGCAAAGGGGGACTCATTCACACCATCAGATGCAGAAAGGGCTCTGTGGAGTTCTGCTGCACCGGCCAAGTCGGTAGCATTGTCAAAAGAACCTAATAGGGTGTTATCTCGAGCAAAGTCAGCAAAAGGAAGAGGACGGCGATGGTTCAATTTATGTACACATTAATAATTTGTTTCGAAATTTTACTGGTCTGTAAGTTAAAGGTATGTGTTCCAACCTCCCGTATGTTGTTAACCTGATTCGGAAGTCGTTCACAATGGAAAGCACTTGAAAGAAAGTGTACCAGTAAAGGAAAATGTTCTGCAAGGACTTGAGTGTTCTGATTGAAACAAATAATTAACTTATACCTTGTGAATAAATATTAGTGCTGATACTTAGCAAAAGATGGCCCTCTGATCATACAGTAATAGTTGAAAGCATCCATGTATCAGTAACAATCTTTGCAACACAAAGGGTAGTAAACTTTCAGTAAACAGGAATTATTTTATTCTTTCTAACTTTAGCATGTTCTTCTTTCCCTACTTTTCAGTGACACGTAGGCCATTTCTGTATTAGATGGTTTTGGTTAGAACCATTACAAAATTATATACAAGTTTCAGTGACATACCTAATCCTGCATAGTAGTCGTGTCAAGATGTGCAATTATTGGTGTAAAATCGATACCAAGCTCTTCCGCTTCATCTGTGTCTTTGGTACCTATAAATTGGAGAAAGAAAACCAAAAAAGTTAAAGCTTAGTAATTATAAAAATAGAATTCCATTAGTTTAAATGAAGCAGATAATGATCAATACCTTTACCCGTCATCCCATATAACCAGTCACGTGTGCATAACAAGGCCTCAACATTTGTGGGTAAAAGTGATGTGCAACATTTGTGGGTAAAAGTGATGTGCGATACTTTCCAAGTATATGCCCTCCAATGCTAATGCCGACTCGCAACCAGTCGCAAGCAACCATAGGAATCGGAATGCTCAAAATATCGTGCTCCCACAATGAGAGAATAGGATAGCGGGCCCGATTCTCCTCCCAATCAGTCAAAACGTTCAATGGTTCCTTATGATCACGTCGTTTCTCTTCTAAGTACCAATCTAATTCAGATTAGATCATGCTTTCCTCCGGGTGTTCACTCTCATAGTTATCGAACGCATCCATTTCACTCCCTGCAACAGTGTTATCCCCAATTAAAGAACATGCACCACTAGTAGATAATCCCATGTACTCCTTAAAGAACAAATCCAAATTCCCATGCACTTTTTTTGCTTTTGCCCCGTATTTGGCAGGATCTAGACTCTTAAATACAAATTTAATGTACTGCATCTTATAACGAGGATCCAAATAGTTATCAAACTTTGACTTCATCTCGTTTGGCATGTTTTTAAAATCATCATCTTGAACGGTCATAGCATTTTGTAGAGGCGACTCAATCTGCCAAATATAAAGTAAAGATTTGCTGTCGGGCATTGAGATCCCCAAAAGAGGGTGGTGATCTCATAAAATGGCAGCAAGAATGTAGAAATGCGCTTAATTGTCTCCCACTCCTCGTCGGAAGGACAATCCTTTTAATGTGAGTCCAACAATGCCAACTCATAAAAAGCAAGTCGATATACTAGGGCACTGTCAAGCATCAAAAAAGTGGAGTTCCACCTTGTAAACAAATCCTGACACAAAAACTTCCTGCATTCTAAATCTTGTTGGACAACACAACGAGCAAATTTAATTTGTCTTCCTTCAAAGGCCTTGACATATTACACGCTTTCTCTAACCTTATGAATTCATCCTTGGATAAATTTCAGCCCAGTTTTCACAATCAAATTCAACACATGGGCACCAAATCGTATATAGAAAAATTCTCCATCACATACAAGTGAACGTGTCAAACTTCAAAACTCAAACTAAACCCATTTTATATGAAGCATTGTCCAAAGTTAACGAAAAAAATCTTTTTTTTGATTCCCCAATCTTTTAGCAACTTAGTAACTTTTTCACCCAAAATTGGACCATTATGGGGAGACGGCATGTGATGAAAATTTAAAATCTTATTCTGACCCAATTTTCATCCACATAATGAGCAGTAAGAGCTAAGTAACCGTCTGTCGCGATGGAAGTCCTCAAATCCGTATTCAAACAGATCTTCCTGCTTAATTACTCTACAAACTTGAGATCTTCTATTGCGCTAGGAAACTTCTTTAATATGGCAGCCTTCGTCGTGTTCCTTTAGATGTGTTTTACATCCGGAGATTTCCTCTCGACCCTTTCATGTTCCACATAGAGAAACGGATAATTATGCTGTACTATGCAATGCAAAGATTCTCATGGAAAAACTCCCTGATCAACATGTCGGGAGCTAGACCTCCTCCATCTCGTGGGCGCTTAGGACAAATCTCAATATGCCTTAGCATATTCTTTGTCCCAGCATCTTTTTTCGCACTATCAACTGTCTCACAATGTTTACATATAGCCTTTTGCTCACCACTAATATCCCTCTATGCTTTGGAACACTTTCCATACTTTCGAACTCGGTCGTCTACGCCACTTTGAACTAGCTGAAGATAGATCCCCCTCAATCTCTGTAATTGTATCTCATCTTGATAACCATCTACCCTCCATCTGAATTTGGAAACAAAAAGACATTGATTTACTTGATAGAAATTGCAGCCAAGGATAATCAAGAACGACGCAATGAGTATATTAACATCAATATTTCAACTGGCAGAATAAAAACAGGGGGGTTACTGCACGCAAGACCTGATTCAGAGATAAATTAACAGAAGCTTTAAGTACCCCTTAAGAAATCAACCCCTTGATAAGTTCAAACCAACAACCACTAATCCAACAAAGAATCTAAATTGTCGGTAAAAATTAGATCTTGGTGAATGTGTCACAATTATCTATGACTAACTAATTTAGATCCACTAACAGAGAACGACCCAGATGTCAAACAAACAAATCAAAGGAGTAGTCTTCAATGAGGAATATGGACTATAAGTAACTTAATAATACAAGTACTTGACAATAGAAGCACATCAGTTAAAGAAAGCACAAAGTATGAAAATGTGGAAAAGGAAACAAACCAACAACCACTAAGCCATAAACAAACTACACATTGATATGTTTTGGCGCGCGAAATTCATGCCCTGGAATGGGAATTCGAGCAAAATTAGGCAAAGACAAAAAAAAAACCCATTCCCCACAACTCAAATAGGAAAATACCAAAAACTACGAGCTAATAGTACTGCAAAAGAAGATTCAGATGAAGAAACAATTTAACCAAAAACTTTAAGAAGATAAAGAAAAATACCTGTTTCTGAAGAGCACTCCAGCACAGAAGCTATCAATACACCGCAAACGACAATGAAGTAGCTTCTGCGGCGTACATGATTACGCCAGATCTGTTCGCCGGAGTATCAAGTTGTTCATCGGAGGGTTACGCTGACTGGGGGGGAGGGGGTAGATGACGGAGTAGTTGTAGAAGAGAGGGGTTAGAATTTGTGTTCGCTCGTACGCTCGGTTAGAGGCTAGAGGATAGAGCAAATGGGTGGCAAATGGGCAAGTCCGCCGGCCCAATTACTCCCTCACTATTTCAGGGTTCAAATGGGCAGCCCATTAGCCATTCAATAGTGGGCGAACAGGGCTGGTATTTGGGTTTGGGCTTAAATTGCCGGCCCAACTTGCGGTGCTATACAACTGGCACGGCTCAAAAAGGAGGATATTTTTCATTATTTTTAAGGTCTTCTAGAGGTGTTTGATCCATATTTTACCCTCACAAATAGGCATGTGCAGCTCACATGCTAAGTTAACAAAGGAATAACTAACCATGTTCACAGGAGGGCTATTGACATGCCCAAACGATGTACTTTGGTATGCGTTCTGTATTTTTTTTTTAAACAACAAGGACATTAAATAGCAAGTTTCAAAGTTTAGGGACTACCGGCGTGCTTTCCGCAAATCTATGTTTCACCTAGGACGTTACATTTTAGGATGTTACATTTTAGAAACCAAATACAAACATAACCAAGTCCGAAAACCAACTGCTTGCTTTCTATCAGCTAAAATAGAACCTCATTAAAAGAACAACAGTCTGGGAGCCGCAAACCAACTGCACCCTTTCTCTCAGATATCAAACACGCGTGTCGAGAGCAACAATGATTTGAGGTTCGAAAAGGCGATGGTCACAACTTACTCGAAGGAACGGATGATCTTGTGAAAATACAAAACCTAGTACAAGCCAGAAGTTGCAGAACTTGTTATCAGCATCCATCCCTAATGGTAGCACACCTGATTGTATTAATAGTACGCAGAACGCATACAGAATGCTAATTATGTTCTAAACACCTCCTCCTTTTTGGTATAAAAAGGTGATGAACACCAAAAAGGCAACAATGACTATGCTCCCCAAACGGGCAAAGACATGTACGATGATGATGAACAGAAACTGTACTCATAGTCGCGTACCATACGTGAAGCACTTGCGGTGGTATACTTATACTTTTGCTGATTGTCTAGGCTGAACTTGTGCCTAACTCCTTAAATAATTACGCAGCACACAACCTTGTGCAGGGACTCACATTTGAAGAATAAGGGGCACACTTCCCATAAGCAAACTAATGATTCAGAAAGATGATCAATTTTCAGGCATACAATGCAAACAGGGCAGGCTAAGCTAGGTTTGTCTCCAGGAATTGCTAATAGTACCATGGTACGGCGTGTTTCATGTTAAATGCTTTTGGAATTTCTCGCGTTAACATTCAAAGATCAACCAAAAAGAAGAGATTATTTAAGGATATTCCACCATGTACGATATTCCACTTTGTCCCCCATCCATACAGACTTAGGCATGTATAGCAGAACAATTATTCTGCCAGAATCCTTGATTGACGTGAATATTTTGCAACTTACATTTGCCAGTGACGCATAAAACAGACTATAAAACAAAAACCTGAAAAACAAACAATCGGAAACTGCAGTTCCCTATTTGATGGAAATATTAGCCGTGGGAACTTAAATATGCTAAAGACATTCGTCATTTCCACCACAAGATGAGTACATACCATATGCAAATAAATGTTGCAAGAGAGAGAGTTATGTTAAAGTTATGCTATAACGTGTGCTAGTGGGTTATCATACTTATAAAGTGAAACAGTAAAACTTACTCATGAATTTGATGATTAAGTTCGAAATAGTATGGTATGGTCAATTTACAAACTAACTCTTTGTAGCAATACAACAACAACAATGCAGTAATTCTCCACCCCTGCCCAGTGGTAGAGCTGGAGTTTTCCAATGTCTTAGGACCCAGATTGGACCACATTACATGCTCCCTTAGATCAAAAAGACACAAAAACAGAAAGACCAGTAATTCAGCCTTCTCCAACAGTTCAATGAATATACTGCAGATGGACGATTGCGCAGACATTTCAGTTTCATAAGAGTTTATCGTGATCATGAAAGTTCACAGTTTAACATTGTCTCCAATACACGCTGATTTCTCGTAACCAAAGACATTGGAGTAATATAAGGTAATATGAGAGACAGTACCACAATAATCAGATACCCTTATTACGAATCAATTGAACAACTAATCCAAAAGAGCATATCAAGCACTAATAAGCAGCAAATATATTGAACAATGCTTTGAGTGAAATCTTCAATTGGTCGAACTCCATCATGTAAACCATTTGCATAGAGGTTTGAACGCAATAAACTTGGCCAAAAACATAAAATTCATTACTGAAAAAAAGAACAAGAAAACTGTGGTTCACACTTCTATTCTTAATCTAAATCAAAAATACCACCTTGCTAACCTGTAGATAACTCTATCATACTCTCACAACCTCACTGGGAAAAAAGATTACTACTCTGTAAACCAACTACACTGAGAAAAAGAAAAAAAAAATAGTAATCCACTACCATGTAAATCAACTCGAACTAGCACACAGAGTGATCAGGAAATTTCAATCTGTCTTTCGAGTTTAAAACCCTATTACCTCTTCAAATTGAGGTCACAGTATAGCAGCACAAGTCAGCAATCACAACATTTGAAATAATCCCCACTAATCTAAACTCCAATCCTTCCTCCTCCTCCTCTAAGCCTGCAAAAAGTCAAATTCAAATCTACCAAAATTTTCAATCTAATTTACCATAAGAAGTGAAACAAAGAAAATGAACAAATGTGGTAAGAACCCAGAATTGTATATACCTTCCCAGAATCCGGCAAATCCGGAACTTTGTATCTGTCCGGCGTTATCTCCCTCAGCCATGTCCCCGGATAAAGCAACTACAAACAACAACAACAAAAGAACACGAAAAAAGAACAATTTTTTAACTGGTAATTGTAATTGAAATTCATATCCACAGGCGTTAAACCATAAAAGATTGAATTGTTTTGGGGGTTTTTTTTTAAAAAAAATTTAGCTTACATCCATTTGCTTCTGCAGATTCCGGGGACGTTTCTTTGGCCGGCGAGCTGGCTTTTTGCCGGTCATTGCAAGGAAATCACTCTCAATCTCTTCCTTGGACAGAGTTAATGAAAATTTTGGTCGTTGACTACCACTCCCAACGTCCAACGAGCTCAACGTAGCGGTCGTTGCCGCCACCGCAGCCGCCAATCCTCTCAAACGGGTAGATTTCACAACACCTGCGGGGCTCTCCGGCGGCGGCGGAGGAGGAGGAGGCGGAGGCACAGCGGCAGGTACAGCCACTAGCGGCTCCTTACAGGCGGCCCGACGAGTTCGTAAATTGCAAGGCCGAGATGAACTGTTGGGATTGGTAGGTGGGTCTACGGCCTGGGGCGCTATCGGAACACCGTGATGCTTCTGTTCGTCGAAAATGGAGTCCTTGATTCGGTCAGCCGCGAGTCGGAGATCGAGCATGACCTTCTCCCTAACTGCTTCAATGTCGTCTTCGTCATCATCTTCGTCGACAATTGATTTCGCCGGAGATTTCTGGAAAGATCTGGGGGTGATCAGCTCTTTGCCGGGCCGGCGGTTGTGGACGGGGGAGGTTGGTGGTGCAACGGAAGAATGGTCTTGTTCGTCCTCAATTTTCATGCAGCGGAGGTAGCGTTGGTTGGCCCACCTCAAACTGGGTAATTCAAAGTTGTGAAGACTCCTTGTTGATCTCTCCGGCGGCATTTCTATTCAAGAAAACAATTTCCGAAGAATTATCGAGAGCTCAAGAACAGGGCTCTTCTTCATCAGACTTGTGGGATGGAGGAATTCTCCATCAGACTTGATGGAGGGAGGAATTTTG
The DNA here is from genome assembly GCA_025631175.1 of Iris virginica. Taxonomy (NCBI): domain Eukaryota; kingdom Viridiplantae; phylum Streptophyta; class Magnoliopsida; order Asparagales; family Iridaceae; genus Iris; species Iris virginica. Next base: position 12,064 of record JAOTQG010093942.1, read on the forward strand.
AATTGGGGAAGAGTATTGTAATGAGTTTTGTGGGTTTTTTCAGAACAACATGGAAGATAGAAATGGCTGAGGGAGAGAAATGAGAGGAAATGGAAGCACCGGGAAGTATGAATTTATATGCAAGAACTGTAGAGAGAGAGAGAGAGAGAGAGAGAGCGGTTTCAACGTTCGGGTTGGCCCTATGGATCTCTTCTCTTCTCTTCTCTTTTTCTATTTTTCCAAACTTCAATTTCTTTCCCTATTTCCTTTTTGGTTAGTACATTTATTTTTCTACATAGGATCAATTCTTCACTCTTTTAATTTTCTTATCTTCATCTTTTGCATTAATTAAGAAAATATTTTTTAAAACTTAAGTGACAAATTCTACGATTACAAGTAATAGCTTTGATTTCATATTTGAGTGCATAATAAAAATGTTTTAAATAAATACTTTTGAGTAATGTTATAGCCACAAAAAAGTATTAAAAAAATGTATAAAGCACTATGTGCAATATTTTTACTGATATAATTTATGGATAGAATTCATAAAATCAAATCATATTGAAGTCAACAAAATTTTTTGTATATATTGTGACTATAATTATTGTAGCTACTCTACATTCTTCTTTATTTTGATTATATTTGACCCCCACCCTTGTGATATTACTCCCACATTTATTTTGTATGGCTTTTAAAAAGGTTAAAAAATTATCTTCTAATTTTAATTTTTTTTTTGGCGCTATTGTATGTGTTTTCGTTTTCTTTTTCTTTTCGTTTTTTTGGAGTACAAGGCAGAAAAGGGAAAAAGAGGATAGTATAAGAGTTTCGTAACGGTAACAATGGACCGTATATGGACAATGTTTTTTAGATTACATAACAGATTGACTCGTAATAACTTTAGCAATATCATAATTATATCAAGTGGGATTAATCTATCCCGTATTTCAAAAAAAAAAAACTTTTGAATTTTCACGAATGTACACTATCGGGATGCTATTTAACTGCAATAAACTTTCATGTTTAATCAAACACGGTTAACACTCGGCTTATCAAGTAGGACGCGTTGTTGTTGTTTGTTCTACTTGTATCAGATGCCATTCATGTTGTACCATGAAGTGATGTTAATGAAATCTTGAGTGTCTATTGTATTGTGAGAATTAGCTTTTTCTTTTTTAAGGATATCAGTAACTCGCGATGATTAAATTTTATCTTCTTTTTTTTTCCCGTTGTATGAGAATTAGAAAATCTAGAAGTAAAACACTCCTCTAAATTAGATGATATGATTTTCAAATAGATTTAGCATACTATACCAAATGTTCAATTATGGTTTCTAAAACCTAGCCATATACGTTATCATACATTTTCTAATAAAAATGTTAATATAAGTTTCAAATACACCCCTTTTAATTTTAAAAAGATGATTGTTAAAGGAAATATATGTTCTTCCTACCTTGATGCATTCGTTTAACCCCCTCCCTCCCATCGCTACATCTATCTCTTTTATCGACCTATCTACCTACGCATATTTACCTCCATCATCTCTCTTTTATCAACGTATTAATCTACCTACTAAACCTTATAATGCTTTTACTCTTGCCATATGATCAAATAGGTTTA